>JAQIWK010000429.1:0-16601 GCA_034695265.1 Dissorhina ornata | reverse complement strand
CCATGTTTCTCGGCATATATAAATATAATTTAAATTTATGTTATATAAAATAAGTAATATTTAATTTATAAATTGTTAAATAAAACAATTCAAATAAGATTTAATTAGATTTAATAAATAATATATTTAAAAATAAATATTTAAACAAATTAATATTGTATTAATAATATACGGCATTTGATATAATATTTAGACAGTTATTGTAAATACTCTTTTGTTTTTTATATACAAAACCCTAACAAATATTTAGCAAAAAAAAATTTGGGCCAATCTGTATAGCATTGAGAATATTTATGAAATGGATCTCATATTTAATTAGTATTTGTCAGCAAATAATAAATCGCTTCTCTCTCTCTCTCTCTCTCTCTCTCTCTCTCTCTCTCTCTCTATTTACAAAAAAACTTATTAAATAAATAGAAAAATATCTTAAGTCTAATTATATATCAATGATTTTCAAAAAATAGTTTTTAGTTTTTGTTTTAAATCCAAAATATTTCCATAATTATAACTTAAGTTATAAGTTTGCAATTTTTTTTATATTCAATAGTTTTTTTTACAAATAAATTAAATTTCGAAATAATAAATAATCCAATAAAAGCATTAAAATCATTAAATAATAATTATAATTTGCACTAAATTCAGGTTTTGAGTGTAACATTGATATGAAAAGTGGTTATTTAAAAAAATAAAAACAAAAAACGGGTATAAAGTTCACCAATAAAACAGACAACAACTTTATTTAACATTGATTTCCACTCATATTTTTGCCAAAAAAAGTGTTGAAATTTTAAAACTAACTTTTCGTTACATTTCCTAAAGATATAGAAGAGAGAGAGAGAGAGAGAGAGAGAGAGAAAGTGGAGAGAGAGAGAGAGAGAGAGAAAGTTGAAGTGAGAGTAAGTTAGGGGAGTAAATAGGGCTACGAAATGAATGTTTGATTACGCAATGGATTGAATGATTGGATTTTTTGGGCGCTTATGCGATGAGAAATAGATATATAATAAATAATATAATAAAATAGAGGGTCGACTGAGAGGGAGAGAGTGAGAGAGCATTAGTGTTAGAGAGAGTGAGAGAGAGAGTATGAATGGTATATAATTGTGATGTTTATGACGTAATGGTATAATAGTATTGAAATGATTTAGAGGCAAAAATGGCGGAGCGATGTAAGCGGTGTATAAATGAGCATCGTACAATCCGTAAAGATTTACATAAATGGCACAAAAATGTTGCCCTCATGTGCGGTATGTATGACTATTTGTATATCACTTTACCATTTATATCCATGTCTTATATGTACGGATCAGCTAACATTCAATTTAATGCTAATATAAATTACTAACCAAAATGTGATTGAAATATATTGAGGCAATAGTTTGGTATATTTTTTGGATGGACTACTCTGTATAGCTCTGTATATTATAATTCATGTATTTATAATGTGTTTGTAATGTGCGATAGAATTGTTGCTAAAATATCTATCATTTCCTTGTGTTTTGTCATTACTTTTACGGTTTAAGTCATTGATTTAAGTATTTGTATATATTTTTATAGATATTCTCTTATATTCTGCTAATATATTCATATATTTCTAATGTTATATTCATATATATTGCCGATTCTTATGGTGTGAATGGATGTAAAATGAATTAAAATAGGTATAAAAATAAAATGAATGAAATGCCAAATGTATGCCAAATGTATGCCATACTAAGCCCTATGCTATGACTCTTAATATCTGTTATTTCATATCAATTATAGCTATGAAAGTGGAAGACCTTAACAGAGAGATAGTGTTAGAGAGTGTATAGAGAATGCATTGCATGACATGTATTGCATATATTGTACATTAGGTTCCCTTTATATCAAAATTAGGCCATTTTAGTGAAAAAGGGTCGACTCTATCCACACCAGTGCTAATGTTTGGACCGTTTTATTACATTATAAACGATCGATAATTTATTATATTTTTTCTCTCATTTAGCTTTTTATTTCATTCAAACACTTCTTATCTCAATCTCCACTTTACTCTCCATTCAAACACTATTTATATATATCTTTAGGTTTTAGTTCACAAATTCTAACTGTTTTTAACATAGATTTTATTTTTTTTTATTAAATAAATATTTGTAATTAAATTAAATTCAATAATTTCAATATTGATACAGAATTTGTGTTAAACATAAATAAATAATTTTATTTGAAAAAATATATCATATTTTTGAAGTAAATAAGAAAATATATTTTGAAATTTAAGAAATAAAATATTTAATACATTGATTGATATGAGAAATAGTTGGGCAAAAGGTTTGGGCGTTTTGTTACAAAGTCTAACAGGTATTGAGATATAAGTAGAAAATAAGTTAAACAACAATAATATGCTTAATATGGAGAGAAGGATAAAAATTTGAGTTAAGAAACCTTCAAATTAGGTCGTGATTGCAGTGATTGCTATGAATGCATAGATTGTGGGCTTCTATACTACAATCAAATCATTAAATTTTACATTTCATACGAATCGCTAATTTTGTGTACAAAAAAAGTTTGCTTAATATGTAGTTTAGTGTCAAATATATATATATAATATATTGTCAGGACGTAAGAGACAGACAGGACGGACGCTTAAATTGCCAAATATTATTATAACTGTTCCCTTCTCTTATTCCTCTCCCTCTCCTCTCCCTTTCAACTTTCAATTGTCTATAATTGACATTAATTTTTAATTATAGTTTTTGTGACAACAGATTTGTGGCAAAAAATTTTAATTGTGAATAACGTTGGTGTCTATATGCCAGTCAAACCAAATTATTTGAATTATTTATATTATAGAGTAATTAAAATTAGAAGGAAATGAAATACGATGAGAGTATTTGTGAGTGAAAGGGAGAGAGAGAGAGAGAGAGAGAGTGAAAGGGTTTTGCTTCATTTAATATAGCGATTCATTTACATAATGCGTTTAAAGAGAGTAAAAGATCCTAAAAACTTGAATTACTTTTGATTTATTGCACAATAGTTGCAATGAATAAAAAAACAAAACAAACATTAAAGTATAGAATTGAGCTTAAAATGGGTTCAATTTGTTGATTATATGCTAATAAGTTGAGAATTGAGTGTAATTTGCAAAAGCATTACATTTAATGATCTGAATTGACTGTATGTTTTTGAATCAAATAAAAACAATATAATAATTAAATGCTTTTTTAAGTGCTATTAAATGAATTGCGGGTTTAAATGCAGAGTACAAATTAGCGGCAAAACTACAAAAAGCTAATTCTGATTTGTGTTGACTTTTTTTTATATCAAAACCCAAACCATTCATTAGGTATGGAAAGAGTGGCTCAAGAATTAATGGGAAACAGAAAATGGAGAAAATTAATGATTCCTTTCAATTGTATGGAACAAACAGAACCAGAAGACTGGAGTCCTAGCAAAACGTGTTATTTTTGTGAAACCAAATTACAATCTTCTTGTGTAAGTCAATACTTTTGAATTTTAACCCTTTCTCTAGTTATGCATCCAATCATTTATATGCCATACGCTATAAATGTTTTTAATGTTATGTTTTTATTTTTTGTATGTTAACTACTTTTATTTGTGCCTATACTATGAATATCTCATTTAAGAATTTGAATAATCAATCGCTTCAATACTTGAGTATATATTATATACATACATATCATAGCATTTATTATTATTATTGTAATAATAGTATAGTAATAATAGTAAGGAATATAATTTTAATATCAATAACAATATACTGTTATATCATTCATATCATTGGATGCATTGATTGCATTCAAGTTTCGTCTCATTTATTAGTTAGTGTTCACTAAAATAGACTCTCATTTAGTGCTGAAAAGTATTGAAACACTTTTTACTTTGAATTTCAAAGTTTGAAATGTTTAAAGTATTTCTGTTAAGACTTTGAAGAATATCTTCGCATAAATATATGTTATATTAAGTTTTGGATTAAAAAAAATAATTAAGATATTGATAATTGAGATAAAGTGTTGATTAATATTGTGAACAATGCAGGACTCGACAGATGAAAGTGTTGTCCCGCCCTGTGATGAGTTATTAGATGACAAGATATCTAATGACGACAATTCTGGAGACAAATGCTCATTATGTGCCGGCCTTTCGACACCTGACTCCAAGTGCTCGTGTAAGTCATTATCATCTCCACATTCAAACGACCCAACAGACCAGCCATTAGATCTCAGCGTACATTCAAGACATAAGGGATCAATTAATGGTGACTTGCATTCCAAAAAAGCCACTCAAACCCGTGATAACAAGAATTGTGTTATAAAAGTACCCCAACCATCGCAACCCTCCAACACCACTACCAAAGCCATGTAAGTACAGTGTATATCAAAGCTATTGCCGTAATTGTTTAGTTAAACTAAATTACATTATAACGGATACTATAGTAAGCGAAACCGTTTGCCAACGAACAGCACATGGAAGAGAACCTATACTGAGGAGGAATTGGAGGCAGCGCTCAGGGATATACAAAGTGGTAAATTAGGTACCAGACGAGCCGCTGTCATATACGGCATTCCTCGCTCTACTCTACGAAACAAAGTTTATAAGTTAGCGCTCGAGAAGACTAATGGCAAACGTAAAGCCAGTCCATCCGCTGCCACAGCCATTAAAACGACTAATAATTCCAATACTTTTAATAATAAGAAATTTTCTAAATCTTTACTTTTAAATAATAAGAATAATAATAAAAGTGTTAATCAAACGAACCCAACGCTCAACCATATGTTGGACGACCCGACCAACAGTGCTATGTCTGCGAGTGAATCACTCAAACAAATTCTGAAGAACGCAATCACACAGAAGGCCAACACCGGCGCTGCCATGAAAGCCAAGTCTAATCATTTGGATGAGCAGAATGTGCCAGACATGAGCGCCGGACAGCCACTGGCGGGTTATTTGCCTGGCGTTGGGTTCAACTCACTGACCGATTTGTACAATTGTGAGGCCTTAGCCACCATCCAAATGTTGTCTACAATCGACTGCGGGCAGGCATTGGCGCCTCTGTTCACGCAATTCCTGTTGGCAAACATACATCAGTTAGCTTTGGCTAAACGCCAATCCGGTGACAATAGCGATGATATGACAAACTCGATGTTCACTCCAAACATACCACTAATGCCTGATTTAATGCGTAAGTTGGCTGAAGAACAGGCCGTACAGACGGCACCATTCAATTCGAGCCAATCATCGAACCAATCAAATGGTGATAATAGTGAATCACATGAAGAACTTAGTGGTAACAACAATGTGATACTGAAGGTTCCGTCCTATAAACCTAAGACCACTTCTGCTGCCGTCAAATCTGAATCCAAACAATCAAATGAAGAGCAGCCAAATGTGAACACTAGTGATACCGAAACCGTTAACCAGTTGTGCACCTCTTCTAGTCATACAGAAAGTGATGAACGAATTAATGATGAATACGAGAGTAAAACTTTTTCATTGAAAGACATCATAGCGAAGAGTATTAATCGACGATTGCATAACTCGACCATAAGTGCAAACTTCTCGTCCAATGTCGCCAACAACTCCGAAGATTCCTCTTCTGACGCCTTAATAAGTGATGACAAATACGACGGACTGTCGGCCTCTGAATTCAGGAACAGCGGGAATGTGAGCGATCACAGCAACCCTTCCACTCCTGAAAAGCGTAATCGTCCCAAACGGGGACGATATCGCAACTATAATAGAGACGACCTGGCTAAAGCTGTCAAAGCCGTCCAACGCGGAGAAATGTCCGTTCATAGAGCCGGTAAGCCATCAAACTATTCAAACCATAACTCACTAAACTTTACTTGTATTTTGCCATTCATTTGCAGGAACTCTGTTTGGAGTGCCGCACTCGACCCTCGAATATAAGGTCAAAGAACGACATTTATTGAGACCTAAGAAACGTTTGAGTGAAACCAGTGTCACCACAAAGAAGGATAGTGTCAACAAATCCAATGGAAATGTCAACAATCGCCTTACAAACGGTTTGTCCAGTATTTCACCCAATAATACTGCCATCGATTCGACCAATAGTACAGTGAATCATCCGCTATGGCAGTCGGCGTTCCCTTTACTCCCTCTGGATGTGAATAATTCGGGACAAAACAGTGGAAACTTTTTTGCGTCAAATATGATGAGAAAACTACAAGAAAACGCCCGATTAAATGAAGAGGTAGTAAAGACTGGCCACGACTCCAACAATGAATACGGGGGCCTACTATTGGACAGTCTTATAAAGTCATCACTTGTTAATAAAACAACGAATTCAAAGAGAAAACTGTTGGACGAGTTGGATGACAATGACAACGATAATGACATAGAAGTGGTGAATACATCGCTACAGATGTTGAAAGAAGTGTCTGCACTCGAGAAGAAAGATTGAGTGTTTCGGAGACATAGACAAGAAATTATATAATAATTAGTGAATAAGTGCCGCAAATATCGCATATATATTCCGATATTCGGAACAATGGGTGCCTTTTTGCACGTCAAACACGGCCACACAAACGGCCGATAAAGATGTCGATCTCTAGTCTATTAACAATTTAAAGATTTACGTTATAATCAATTCAAACCCTATTGTCTCTCAGCTGTGATGCTATTAATAGTGTTGATTAGTGTTTGCTTTTTGGTCCAAAACAGACTTATATTACAAATATATATATATATAATTAATTAATTTAGGATTTCAACATTTAATACAGGAATACAGGGTCACCACAACCTGCACTTCAATTAAGTTTAATAGGATTAGTGATAAACTTATAAGCGATTAATATATTTTATGAATTAATTGAGGAAAAAAGGGCACAAATATCAACACATTAGTTGATTGTCTATCATATCGTTAAATGATAGTTATATTCAAACAAATGATACAAAATATTTAAATTTAATATCAAATTGAAATATTGATTACAAAACAAATTGATATAATATATAATGATTTGTAATATTTTTATACCACAAATATTTGATCCCAATTTAATAGTCATTCCACTATTGAAAGCCTAAAAATGTTTTAATATTGAAATTCAATTATAAAAAAGAAAGGAAATTATTATCAAATTTTTTAATATATTTGCAAAAACCAAAGGCAAAGATGATTTTAGATTTAGTCACTAATGGGTGTAATATATATATTTATATTATACACTATTTATGAAGGATTAGCTATTATGCGATAGTAAAACACAAATTATATATTAATTTATAAAATTATAAAAACTAGTTATAAAAAATTTAATGTTTCTATTAATACAGTAATAGTGCCATTGATAGTGAGACAAACGTTTTTCATTTATTTTTGTTAAATATATAAATTTATTTACTTATTATTATTATTTTATTATTATATTTCAAATTATTATTTTGCAAAATATTTTTTGAAACAAAAAAAATGATTTTTAAGTTTCTTTTGAAAAGAAAGTAAATTATAGATTAAATGACAAAATTATTTAATTTAAAAAAAATTCCCGAACCGTATGTGCAATACAATTGAGTATCACAAGAGTTAATATGTTATGTTATGTTACAAAACGAGTCGAAAGTTTTTTTTTAAATATAAAAAAGTTTATAATCACATTCAGAGCTATTCGTATATAATAAGCATCGGGTGTGCAATTTGTGACCGCATTTTGTCTATTAATATATAATTAATATATTTATATATAAAATTTTTTAATTGCTTTAATTTGTTATTTAGTATTATTTATTAATTGTTTATATAAAAGAAATATATAATGAAATTCCCAGTGATTTAATGAGAACCAAAATTCTTGTTATATATAAAGTGTGTGTAAATGAGATGAAGCTCTGAATGAATGGTTGAAAATATATTATTATTAATGTACTTATTATGAGTGAATGAAATACATGTTTTTGATTATTTGTAAAATTTATATGAAATGATTATAACATATCGCACAAAAACAAATCATTTATCAGATTGTCGTAGTATTTTACACCACAATTATTATTACATTTATTATTAAAACTTTAATTACATATTATAAAGAAAACTGTTATCCATTTGTTTGATTGAATAATTCAATACTTTATAAGTTTTATATCATTAATTGAAAAGAAAGAAAGAAATGCTTGTAAAAACAATGTATTAACTAAAAAAAAGTGTTTACAAAACAATTCAAAACACTTTTAACAGCAATCATTGTCTTAATTTTAATAACCGCTTACACCCAATGAATTGTAAAGCAATTAAATCACATATTGTTTGACATGTTGTGACCTAAACAACCGACCATCACATTCACAGACCACATCTACACATACATACACATGAATGCCGTACAAACAACTATTTAATTATACTAATTATTAAGTATATTTAATTTAGTTAATTGTACATTTTATTTACATTTACATTGCATTCCATATTGTTTTCTATTATAATTAATTAATTATTATTAATCTGTAATAATCATCTTTTTTTCTTCACTTTATTTGTTAGACGATTATATATTTTTTCAATTCATTTCTCACTTCATTTTTATCCATAGATTTTGATTTGATTGTTATTATTGCTATATTTTAAACAAATTTTCATTTGTGTTACAACTTATTATAAATATATATATATTTTAGTTTTCAAAGCCTTTGTATATTATATTCTATTAAAAGCATTGAATGCAATATCAATTAAATCAGTTTACCATCATTTCATTATCTAAACCGATTATCACCTCAACTGACAACAGTCTTCACTAATCATTTGATTCAAATGCATGTCTTGTTAATTGTTAAACCAAATCATGTAAACCACTGTAAGTAACATTTAGTATAAGTACTTATTCATCAATCAATCTAAACCTTATCTGAAATATTTTTCATTTCAACATTTTGTACACATATTTAGTAATTGAAATTATATGCAAAATATAATTATTTAAATGCATTTTTAATTTTACAAACATATATCTGATATATAACTAGCAAACAAATTTCAGTAGTAAACCATTTGTTTAATATTACATAAATCCCACATTTGTTTGTCTTTATTTAAACTAATTTTTATATAAGATTTAGCAATATATCTAAAAAATAGCATTTCATTTGAAATGACAATTAATAAATCAAATAATATCTAAACTTTCAATTATAATATACATTAAACAACACTTAGTTTTAAGTTTGTTTAGCTCTTTTGGCCAAAGAGTACATAATACCGGAGATGAGTGCCAATACAGTGAATCCCTGGGCCAACACCCGACCCCTCATCATCAGCTGTTGTGTCTTAGAGTCACCTCTTCTCATACTTATTAGTCCATATGTCAGACAGAAAGTCGTACCACAAATACCTGTCAAAGTCATATCAATCACAAACACATCATTGATTCAGTTGTGACCCAATGTGACCCAACACTTACCGATGGGAACCAATGGATTCTCTTTAGTTTTGGACCACATTTTGGCCATAAAATTATTTTCGTTAACACTTCTGTCGTATAGTTTGTCCCTCAACTCAATCCACTCTAACTGACCCTCACTTTCCATATCTTTGTCACTCATATCACCAAACAGTTACTCAAATCAATACAATTGACAACAAAATGATTTAACAATTGAAATGAATGTTAAATAACAATCACTTTTGAGTCAACTATTTGTTTACATTCAACCCATTGATTGAGCCGTTCATCCATCACATGACTGCCTCTAACGGTGTGTCAACCAATCACTCACTCCTTCCCAACAATACACGCATTCCATCTCAACATCAATGATGTAATGTCTGTCTCAAGACATCACTGGTAGCGCATCCACTGATACACACTTTGTTTTGATGATAAACATCACATTCATTGCCATTAAATCATGAAATTAATACTAATTTAATACAATTAAAGGCAAACTGAAGACATGAAAGTAAAGCAATTGTCATTCAAAGGATGAGTCAATTGAGACATAATTGATGTCTAAAAATATAGAGATTTGTTGAAAACGTTTTGTGAAAACATTTCACAGGTTTTTGTGTGTAATTTAATATTTGGTTTAATTAATTGGTTTTAAATTGAATTGAATTAAATTTAAACACCAAATTCACCGACAATTGGTTCAAGAGTTTTGATCCATTGAAAAGTGAGCGACGATTGGGACACGAATTGACACCAACTGTTGTGAAGTGTTTAGATGTGATAGCGGTGTGAGAAATGCCCCGATCTTTCGGACCATCAAACCGTTCGCTATTCATCCGCAATGTGGCTGAAGTGACCAGGTTTACCACCTTATATACCATACCATACACTACCATTACCCCACCCTTAACCACCCCATTATACCCGCCCAATATGTCAGTCCATGTCTACCGGCATTGACCGATGCCAAGGCCTAGCGTTGACCGATGTTATGATGAATGTGTGGTAACTAATGATAATTAATTTGATTGGACAGATCGGAAGACTTGCGGAATCTGTTTGGTGATTATGGACACGTGACGGATGTATACATACCGCACGACTATTACTCGCACCGACCGCGTGGCTTTGCTTACGTTCAATATCCTTTCAATACTTATAGCTTTAAATAGGTTTTACTAATGACTAGTGTTTGTATCAAATGATGACATTTTTGCTTATTTAATGATTTAATGAACTGATTTGTTAGCAAAAAATGGATCGATAGGTCTGACTATATAATGAATAATTGAGTATATAATGAATGAATGCTAAGTTATGTTGCAATCATTTTCCTTAACCAAACTCTGTTTATCTGATAATACATTCGATGAGTTGAGATCAGCGGAGGAAGCGGTGCACAACTTGGATAGGGTTCGTCTATTTGGACGTGAGTTGGAGGTGGAGTTCGCACAGGGAGACCGAAAAAGTTTGTCAATTAAAGCCAAAGACTAACTCAAACCATATTAACGATGAGTTTGTGTTTAAACTAAAGCGCCGTCAGAAATGCGAGTGAGAGAGCGCGGAGTTCCCCAAAGAAGTAGCGGTAGTAGACGTTATGGCGTTTCATCGAGAAATGACCGAAGACGTAGATCACGTTCCCGATCTAGAGACAGGACTTCCAATCGGTTTGATTAGACTTTAAGATTAATTGAAATAGAAATACATTAAACTGAATGTCTGACTGATTAGGCGTTCGGGTCACCGGTCGCGCAGTCGGAGCCGTTCCCCTCATCGCTCTCATAGACATCGACATAACTCTCACAGCAGATCTCGTTCGCGATCCAAATCAAACTCACGCTCAAAGTCACGCAAAGGTCACGAACACAGACATCACTCAAAGAGTACTAAAAGTAATACCAATAATAACAACGACACTAACAATAACAAAGAGTCGGATGATTTCAAATCGGAAGAAAATCACACAAACGATGGCGATATTGAAGATCAAGAGTATAGAGATGAGGAGGAAAGGGATGACATGGATGTGACTGAAAAGGACGACGAAGATGTAGAGGAGGATGAGGAGGAGAGGGACAACTCGAGTCCATATATTGAACGTACAAATGGCGACAAACAATCTTCAGGTGACGAATCAAAAGACGACACTTCTGTGGAGCCAAACAGCGAGACATGAGGACGACATGCTTAGCACCATATCTCCAGTTTGCGAATTAATTTCCAATCGACATATTTGAATGACTTTTTGTTTGTATAACTCTTTTTGAAACAATTTTTTGACAAAATTTAATTGAATTAACTTTTTTTTGTTAACATTTAGTTAAATACAGATAATATGACTGAAATGAAAGGCATGTGAATGTCTTTTTTAGATAATTTATTCAATTTGAAAGCTTTATGTAAATAATTTTTATTGTAATCACAATTTGTGTATAACTTAAACAAAATTATAACCAAAATATGATTTGTTTTAATTGAAATGTATGATTGACTGCTTTTTCCAATCATCCAAACACTGTAGTCTTGGACACCAATTGAAAGCAACGTTAACAGCAATTAATTATTTTAAACCACAATCTGACGTAAATCTCTGACATTGATTGCAATCATTAGTGTTAGCGATCCCTATATTAGTCGATATATTGAGTAATTTAATTGATTAGTTAATTATATCTATAATAATGACTACTCTATTGGACATTATTTGTGGTGCAGTTGATTGACACGAGCGTTGACAACGAGAGGGTCGACCCATCAATGCTGTCAAAGTGTTGAAGGCTTGGCGAGCGTTGATTGCAATGCAATGTTTGCATTGAATTGAATGCCGTTTTATATGATATAAGATTTGTTTGCAAGCAATCATTGATTCGTTATTTTTCGCCATTTATTTGATTTGCTTTTTAAACCGCTTTTGAGTTTTTGTTTATTTATTTATTATTTATTTATTATTTACTCAATGAGTGACCACTTCTGGTCAATATGAACAGCTTTGGTGAGTATGATCTCAATTGATGCCAATGACAGTCGTGACAATCACTGACTGATGGTTTGTCATTCAAATGTCAATTAGATGTCAACTCAATGGCCGACACTAACGATAACGTGACCCGAAGTAGTGCGGACGCCATCAATGGATTTGCTATAAGCGATAATGAGTTCAAAATGCCCGACAGATTTGTCCACGAGTTGGATGCGCTGGAGAGGCGTGTCCTGTCCAACAATGATCACCAATCAGCCAACTCTCGCACTTCTGTAATCAGAAAGTTTGATCCATTGAACGATATGCTGGATATGTCTGATTTGGTCAGAAGGACTAACCACATGAATATCAACGACAAGAGTGACCGTAATATGACTTTCAATGAAAGCCGTTTGCATAACGAGACCATTGATGGCATCGGCGGTAACGATGTGTCATCAATGAGAAACCATAACGAGAGCACTACAGCTCTCATGAATTTTAATAGTCCTATAAATGTGCCGAATATGAACTCAAGAGCTGATCTAATAGACGATCAAAATGACAAAAAGAATGGACTTAATTGTGATGTTTTGGTCAATGAGTTCCGAATCAAAGAGTTGTTATTTCAGGAGAAACTGATTGAAAAAGACAGACAATTGCATGGTTTGGAAGAGAATCTGAATATAGTTAGCGGTAATTGTGAGAAATACCAGGTTTTACTCCATTTGCTGCACAACTGTAACGAAGAAATCGTCGAAATGGCCACTCAAGTGATCGATGATCTGACAACCGATAAGAAAGAGTTGATTACTCGATGCGATGAAATGGATGCAGAGAAGAGTCACGCACTCGAAGAAGTGAATAACGTGGAGAAGAACTTCTATGAAGTGCACAATCGATACGATAAGGTTAGGACCGCTCTGGAGGAATGCAAACAACGGGAACTGCAGTTCAATGAGCAGTATATGGAACTGATGGACAAACTTAAAGAGAAGGAACACATGTATGAACTCCTCAAAAGTAAAGCAGAAGAAAAAATTGAACAGTAAGTGATCGGTCGTTGTCTACACCACACTGTATATACCATTTTAAATACGGTTTTCTATGTCTGACTTTCAGTGCAAACAATTACATCGAAAGCGCCCGAAGAGAGTGTGAATCAGAATTGATTGCAGTAAAGGCTCAGCTGAAGAGGTCTGATATGAAGATCAATGGTCTTCAGCAACAACTCGAACAGAAATCTAAAGAGAACGACGAGTTGACCCAAATGGTGGACGAGTTGATAGCAAACGTTGAAAAGTAACGTTTGAATAGTTTTAGTTGACTCGACGGCTCATTTGATTATATTATTTATTCTGTCTTCAAATTTAATTTGAATTATTTTCTATATAATTATCAGACAATTAAATGTTTTTTAAAAATTTCATTTAATTATTTTGTAATTTAAGTTTATTTCCGGCATTTTTAAACTTTTTAGTTAATTTTAAAATATTTTCTTAATATGTTTTGATTATAATTTTGTTTTTAAATATATAATTATAAGAGATTTTAATTGAAAATTAATATTTGAAATTTAAAAAATCAGGAATATTAAGGCCTTATTATAGAAAGTGCTTTAACTGGAATCATATCTGAACTCATAGTCTAAACGCTAATTGTATTTAATGGCTAATTATTGTATAATTATTACTCAACACTTGTTGGTCAGTTGCAGCGGTTATTCAATTATAAACACTTTCATTATCACAACTATTGGCCGTATTTTGTAACAAATTATTGTATTTTTGAAAACACTATTTTATTATACATACAAATATTATATTTTAATGTTTTATACATTAAATGTAAGTATTATTATTAAATTATTGATATTTTTTTTTGTAAACTTATTATCAAATTGATAATATCAATTAATATAATAAATATAAATATTCAATGATTTTATTTTGTTTAAATTTTTATAAAACATCTTATAAGTTTTTTAATTGAAATTATTTATAAATTATGATAAAAATTATGATTAAAACATATATGAAAGTAAATGTAGCATGTTAATTAGTGTCGAGTGCCAATAGATTGATAGAAAATAGTTGAGCGTATAATTGATAACACATTGTATAAAATGAAACATCAATTGTGCACTTAATTACAGTATAATTAAGAGTGCATTAAGTATTAATTTATTGGTTTACATTTAAATGCATTATTGAAATTGATTGCTGGCATCCCTCTACCATCGCTATATCATCGCTATATCATCGCATGGCTTCGTCATGCCTTCGGGCCCTCATTAATGCCAATCAATAATCTAATGTATGGCTCAAGCGTTTCAAATGATTGTGATTATGTGACTAATTAATAGATAAAACACTTACACTTTATTTCTCTTAAATATGGCTCTTATTAAATAGCAATTAATTTTAATTGACTTTTATGGCTTGTCATTATAAATCTCTTGATAATTATTCAATATAAACTCAATTTTTATTCTTGTTTATTATGAAAATATCATTAACTTTGTTAAAATAACTTTAAATGGTTTGAATATTGTAAATTCAATTTGTAATTAAACATTTCGGCTCTCAAAATAAATTTAAATAAAACATCTTTTATCAAATAAATAACTTAAATATACATATATAGTTGATTTATGTAGATTTCATTGATTGCTTTTTTAAACAGTATTGCAATTCTTTATTGAGAGTTTATAACATAATATAAAAAAGTTATTTTAAACGCTATTGCATTAACTTAAGAACCAAATATTGATTATTGTAAGTATAGTACAAATGCATTATTCTCTAAAATCAAGTATTAGTTTAAATTTAAGTGAATTGACAAATTTTTTCAAAACTGTAATTTGAGTTCATTCTCTCTCTCTCTCATTCTCCGTGCTTTCTATGACTCTATTCACTGAATGATTAGTTGTAATGAGAGTTCACGCCGAGTAAGTGGGCATAAATGGCAAATGCATTGAACATTAATAGTGTATAATATTGTATGTGTGTGAGTGAGTGAGTGAGAGAGAGAGAGAGAGAGAGAATAGGCCTGAGAGTAGAGAAAGCTAGAGTTGGAGAAGTGAGAGAGATGTGCAACAAGGCGTACAACTAATCAATAAAAGTGTTGGTTAGTGTGATGGTTAGGGCTAAATCAATCGCCACCAAAACACGTGTGAAGAGGCATTGGATTGGTATTTCCGTTGCACTCATCCAATCTCCTGCTGTTCTTTCACTTCATAATGTCATCACAACTGAACCACTGGTCCTCCCGTTTTCTACAACTCTTGTCTTCAATTCTAACATTATCTGCAAGTGAAGAGCACAGCAGTTAGAGTTAACCATTGGTTTTGAGTTACATTTTGCTGAATAAATGCCAAACAAAAAAACAAATGTTTCATAAATTTTTCAAAAAAAAGTTTACTTTTTGTAAATCTGTGTTTAGATTTTAAAGAGACATTTAAATTGACTTAACAACTATCAAATTAACTCCCATATCCGTGTATTTAAGTCATTCACAAAAACAAACTTTTAAATTATAGCCAAGTGAAAAAAAAATTATTTAAAAATACATAAAAATAATTTTGTACAAAAACTAACATTCATTAACATTATATTTTTAGAATATTAATTTACTTAATATTTTAAAAATAATATATATTTAATAAAATAGTTTTTAGTTATATAATATAATTAAACTCTTTATATATGTATGTAAAACATAATTTATAAAAATAAATTACTTAAGTAAATCAATAAAACATTTGACTAGAGATTATCGATTAGAGAATTTGCTTTTAAAAGTTTAATCAATTTGTTTTGTATGCATTTGAAACAAAATAATAGCTTAAATTGGAGTCCGCTTTGGATTGAGGTTTATCTCAATTACTTAATTCAATGGTTACCAATAAGAGCACTCGTTTGAGACCATTAGCCAATGGTATGACTTTCCAGCGTCAGAGCGCCTGCTCAGCATCACTGCATCTAAAGCATCACTTGTGCCATAAGATCATAGCATTTAACTAAACTTCTGACAAATTTGCCAAATTCTCGCACTTTTGTCGATCGTCTATCGGATCCGTTTAACACAAACAACTTTTTTGCGGATTCATTAAACAACAAAAAATTTGGCTGAAGTGAGCAATACTTTAAGCGGCAATACATTGCTATACATTTATATACCGGTAGTAATAGTGTTGCAAAAGATGGCAATAATAATGTCATCAGATT
>JAQIWK010000428.1:0-16602 GCA_034695265.1 Dissorhina ornata | reverse complement strand
TTTATATTACAATAAATCTTAAAATAAAGAGAGAGAGAGATAGAGAGAGAGAGAGAGATAGAGGGAGAAAGAGAGAGAGAGAGAGATATAAAGAGAGAGAGAGAGAGAGAGAGAGAGAGACAGAGAGAGGGGGAGATATAGAGAAAGAGGGAGAGAGAGAGACAGAAAGAAAGAGGGAGTGAAAGAGAGAGAGAGAGAGAATAGGAGAGAGAGAGAGAAAAGAAGAGAGAGGGAGAAAAAATAAATTATAAAACAATGAGTTAAATATGTAAATGAATTTTATTACAAAATGTTAAGTTATTTCAACACATTTTGCAATTACAGCAATAGATTTATACAGTAGTAGTTAAAATACAAATGTATAACAAATGTGTGCTTGATCATGTAGATTGACATAAACAAATGCTACTGTAAATGTATATATCTTTGTAAATCTTATAAATATAAATTTAATGCAAAAGTTAATTTACAATATATTTGAATTATCTAATAATTAATTTTAAAAATAATAGTTAAACATTCAGTAATATATACATGTATTTCAACATTTATAAATGTCTTTACCTAGATAATATAGTAAAATTAAAATAATTTTAATTATATTACATTTAAAAACTATTTGTTATTGAAATCATTACTTGATTTTATCGGTCAATGACTTCATAGCATATTTATAGCAACTAATCGGTGACCTCTTGGCGGCCAATATTTCGGTCAATGTTTCGGTCATCTCTTGTATCGATACAGACATTGCATTCAATTGTCTATTAAGAGAGAGAGAGAGAGAGTTAATTCAATAAACTTAAGACACAATCATTTTTTTGTGTTATAAATACATATGTGAGTCAAAAAGTGGACAAAACTTTCAGGTGGATAGACGGCCAACACGTGCCGACCCGACAACACACTGACCGTCACAACCAAACATCAGCCGTATTATTGATGTTTCACTCTTTGATTAGTGACTCATATGGATATCGGGTAGTCGTGTGTACGGGTTATCGGCGGCCAACCAATTAATCGGTAATATTGGTCACCAATTGACCGGTAAATACAATCCGGGTTCAAGTCAACGGCCATCAAGTCTTAAGCACTACACCAATCGGTCGTTGTGTTGGCCATCGACGATGTGGTGTCCATTTGGTGGCCCATAGTATCGGTCACTACGGCTGTGACGGGTAGTGACCGGTAGTTGTAGTGTTGTTATTGTTGGACATCACATGACTGTATGCTAATAGCCATGAGTTGTGGTCATCGGTAGTCATAACACCAATACTTGCCATAAAAATTCATACTTCATACACCAATTCATAATTTGCCAATATTGCAAGCAATTTTGGGATATATTAGTATTGCTAAATCAAGTAAAATCACAATGTTATTGCAATTGCAATTGCCATTTATGTTATTGCTTGCAATATTGGCAAAGTATGAATTGCCATAAAAGTTCTAGGCATCTAACATCGCCAAGGTACCCTACCCTCCACCCCAATGCTCCTCACTTTAGCTTGGCACATTTCAATATAAAAGTTTTGACAGCTTTTTAATTCAATTTAATTCAATTTAAATCACTTATAGTTATTATATTTTGACCGTTTTTTCTCTCAATTATTTATTTATATTTTATTAATTTAATTATGTATATAATTTGCTTTAATTTTATTTAATTCATTATAATTTTATTTATTATTTAATTTTGTTGTAATTTTAATTTAAGTAATTTTCCGTACGTTTTAAAATTTTTTATTTTTCAAATTTGTAAATAAAAACTGTAAATTACAAATTTAACAATTTAATAGTATTTTACATTAATTGAAAAAATGTATCTATAAGTTTATGATATAAACAAGGACTTTTGAAATAAAGTTTTTAATGGAAACAATTAAAATTAATTTCATAACATTAAATAAATATACATTACTTTATTATAATTATTTATAAATATTATATTAAAAATTAAAAAGTTCTAGGTAATATTGTTTTAATTGTTAAACATAAATATATAATAATTTTATTAAATTAAATTATTTTTATAAATAATTTTTTTAAATACATCATCCAGGTACAAATTAATTTTACAATTTAAATGAGTTTTTATTTTATATTTTAAATTAAATCACATTTGATGAACTTTATATTTATTTTAATTAGAAATGTATTTTAAATAAATCATTAGCCCAACCCTCTCCCCTTAAATTTGAAATTTTTGAAATAAAAATATTTCTACAAAACCATTTCTTATGTAAATTTGATAGATTATTAGAATCACAATCAGGGTTGTTTTAATTTAAAATTTATTCCGTAAAATGAACTGGTTCAAATTTTATAACACTTTAACCAACTCTAACCTAACCTAACTGCCGGGGGAGCTAAACAAATTAATTAAATTAAACATCTCACGTAATGACCTGGAAGCTATACATTTGGTGACAAAAACTATTGGCCGTAACTATCAGTTTACCGAAAACCGGGCACTGATTGGTTGACCGGTTCCCGAGATAATAGCGATTTAAATCTTAAACTATTAAAAATCAAAACTTTAAAACTTTTACAAAATCCATAGTAAAACCCATACTAACCGCACAAGGCTTGAAACGTAAGTGAGAAATGCATGTTTTTGCACATTATCTTGAAAAATACGAAAGGTAGACAAAAACACCCAATGGCATTTTCGTAGCACTCAAAATATGGGCCTCAAAAAGTTAAACAAAATTGATCTAGGTCCTACCAATTTCTATAAAATTGCAAAAAACAAAAGTGACCTAACTTATTCAAAAATGCGTAAAAACTAAAAACAGCAAAAATATATAAATATTTTAATCAATTCAAATTAAAGATATTAATAAACCGTATCTTTTAAATTAAATTTATTCAACCTAGATACTTTCGTTAAGGTTTACCAAGGTGATTAAGGTTCTCCCGCGTTTTTACATATATGACAAAACATAACTTGTATATATATTTTTATTAGCTTGTTTGATAGAGTAATACAAAATAACCATGGTTATGATTGACAAATTTTTGATATCATTTATCAGTCAGAAAATATGGCCACTTTTTCCGGTCATCACTGGCCACCCGTTGAGTACGTTTTATATGAAGAGTACATTTTGTGTTTGAAAATAACGTTACAAAACAAACAAAAGTTTGTTAACAAAGTGTTGGTAACTATTGGTTACCCGTTATATATACATATTGTGACCATTTGTCCAATTGATCCCATCATTGATTATCACAATGATTGGCCAAAGATTGGCCAAAGATTGTCAAATGTCTACCATATTATGGTCGACATTAGCGCTGATATGTCTTCATGTCCTCGCATTTGATTTATTGAATGTATTGGTGTTATGACTGTCGATGACCACCGATGGCTACTTTGACAGCCATATGATGTCCAACAATAGCAGCACTACAACTACGGGTCACTACCACGACAGGCGTTGCCGATATGGACCAAATGGACACATCGCCCACCGGCTAACCAGTGCTTAAGATGATGGCCGATGACTTGAAACGAGTAATTTACCGATTAATTTATTGGCCATTCATTGGATCTAATCATTTGACTTGTATTTGGAGCCTATTTCGGTAACCGATGTACCAAACCATCCGTTTGTTGCGCGACAAAGACTTTTTAGAGATAAACCGATTGGGAAAGAGTGGCCGCCCGTCACTGGACACGACTACCGATATCCATATCGGCCACTAATAAACGATAGGCAACGCCAGAGATCAACAATAATACCGCCGATGGTTATTGTGACGGTCAGTGTGTTGTGGCGATAGTTCGGCACGTGTTGGCCGTCCATCGACCGAAATTTTGTCCACTTTTGACTCCCGAGAAGTATTCATAACACAAATGATTGTGTCTTAAGATTATTGATTGAATTAATTAATTAATTTTCTTTTAGTTAATAAACGATTTAATGCAATGTCTGTATAGATAGAAGAGATGACCGAAATCTTGACCAGAAATGTTGACCAAAAGGTCACCGATTATGCGATGAAGTCATTGATCGCTAAAATCAAGTAATGATTAAAATATAACAAAATGTTTGAAATGTATTTGAATTGATATGTAATCTTCAGAAATTGCTAACTGTTTGTTAAAAATAATATTAAAAATGTTTACAATATTTCTACAAAAAATATAATTTAAGATAATTTTGTGACGAAAGTAAACTAAATTGATTAAAAATATGTAAAATTGCCAGTAATTAGTATTTATTTATTCTTGTTTATTTTCGTCTATTTTTCAAGTAATGAAATTTTTTATCTGTTTTATAAAAATTAGTTATATTTTAATCAAATTTTAATCACAAATATTTAAATTAAATACGTATTTTATAAATATATTACAATATAAACATGTAAATTAAATTGAAGTAGAAAGTTAGTTGATTCATAATTTTATGATAGCTTGAAACGATTTAAGTTGAGCAAGCTAAATATAATGTATAATTTAAATAGAGATAATAGTATAAGTAGTTTTGGCAATTTACGGCCCAAACCTATACCTAGGGTTGAAACTAAAAAAAAGTTTTGGATGTGTAGACCAAATGATTCAAAGCGTATGTTAACTATCCGGAGCCTATTAACCGTGTTGTGTTTTGTAGCACTACTTTATTTCTCGTACGCCTTGTTTCACGAATACCTTTCGGGTAATACTGTGGTCAGTATTCGGGTCGAGCGTATACGACCCGATCCCATACCCGGCCTAACCATATGCTTGCCTCACGCCCTCCGTATGGATGCTATGGCCGCCCGGTTTGGTGGCGATTTGCAAGATACTTATCAAGATTATTTGCAAAAATTGAATGAAATTAGTTACAGTCAAGTCGCGGCTAATAAAACTTTAAGTCAGCAATTTATAAAGTATTATTATAAATTTAAGGTAACAAATTTAATTTATAATATTTATATTGATTGAATAATTAATAGTATATTTAATAAGTTGCTTGATGAATTTATAATATTTTAGGCATTTTATCAAAAGCATTCAAATATTTTACTAAATGATCTAGTTGGTAACGATTTGACTATACCATTCCCATTTGGCAATGAATTAGCAAATAGTAGTAATTCAGCCATTGAAGTACGACTAAGAACTGTGCTAGGTGATCAAGAAGAAAAACATATTGATCGAGAACCAATAGTGTCAATTGTGAATGAATTACCTGGATCATTGCGCAAATGTTTTACTTTTTATAGTCATTTAAATAAGAAATGGCGTTTAGGACGATATTCATCGACTAGTTTTACTGTATCTGTAAAACACCAACCAAACTGGTCACCACCATCGCTATATGATCGTGGTAGTGTGCTGGACAAAGTGTATATATCCATGCACTCGCCCAATGGCCTACCATATGATTTAAATGCTGAAAATAATTTGTATTTAGATATTAATGGCAATTATGAAATACAGTACTCCCAAACCAAGGTTCAATTATTGGGTTTGGGTTATAAAACAAATTGTACAAACTATCTTGATGACAATGGCCATTTTTATAAGTAATTATTTTATGTTTAAATGTTTATTAAATAGTTACCAAGGTGATGTTTTGAATAGGACTCGATCCGAGTGTCGCCAACAGTGCTATAAACGCTATCTCTTGAGCCCAACTCGACGGTGCTGTTGGGATGAAGCCGTCGAGTCAAAGATTCACTGCCCGTCGGTAACCAACTGTACTCTAATGTCCACTAATTTAATACATGACTACACCATAAGCACCCATTCAGGACCGGTAGGTGTTAGCCAGTTATTTACAACTAATTATTTAATTATTAATAACTTGACAGCTTTAGTCTAAAATTATAATTACCGGGCTTTTAGTTTAAAAAAATTAAATCGTCTAGATATTTTTGTTTACAGTAAGCCAAGCAATCTTATTATTAGAGTTAACTTTATAATTTATTATTAACATGATAATCAAGATAATAATTATAATTAATTATATGTTGAAAGGTATGCAACTATAACGCGGTCAGTGGTTGTCAATTGTTGGCCGACGAGCACTGCGAGGGTGAGTGTCGGCCCGACTGTCTCTACTCGTATTACCAGTTTGTGGTCAACCCATTGACTGAACAGAAGTCACCTGATCAAATAGGATGGTTACGTCAAATGAACTTGACAATTAAACACAACCCATTGCCCGATCAAATGATTGAACACGCGCCCAAAATGACCAAGATTGAGTTTGTGGCTAATTTAGGCGGTTTACTAGGCATGTGGCTTGGACTGTCGGCTTATATGATATGCGATACCTTGCTCAAAATATTTCATTAATAATTTTAAAATTAATTAACAATAAATTTTGCATATAATTATCTATTTGTAAAGTATTTCAATAAGTTTATTTTAAAAATAAATATTTACCAGGTACACTGTATACCCACATTACACCATTAAACTCAATGTTATGTAAACAAGGTTAAGTATTTAATCTTAAGTTCGTTTTTTTTGTTAAGCACAATTGTTGAACTTGGTGTTTTATCTTATGTTTAATTATTTTTTTAGTTGATAATAATTGTCACACATCACAATATAATATTACTTTATTACAGACTTTGTATGTCTATTGAAATTAGCAATGTGATTCTTGCTAATCAGTCACATTTTAAATAATAGATTCAAGATAATCAATATTTTTAAGACATTACCCTGACCACACACAGTTTTGTTAAATAATTATTACAAGTCTTTGTAATAAAATAAATTTAAAAAAGTATTTAAATAGATCTTATTTTAGGTAAAATTAATTATTATTTGAAAACTATTATTTTGATAAATAAAATTAAACATTGTAAATTTATTTTACATTTAAACAATGAAAGTATTGTGCTTGCTAGCTTTACTTTATGTATGTGTGGATTCTGTGCCAGTTAGTGAGTTTAAAGGCAAGAATTGGTTTGTATTAGTAGCCGGGTCAAGTACATGGTGGAATTATAGACATCAAGTTAGTTTTATAAATAATTTATTAAATAAAAATAAAATTTTAATTAAAATTAATAATTTTTTTAGTCCAATATTTACCATGCTTATCAATTAATCAAAGCCAATGGTCACTCTGATGAAAATATAATTGTATTTCATTACGACGATATAGCCAACAATAAACAAAACAAACACCCTGGTCAAGTGTTTAATAACCTGACACACATTGATGTTTACCACAATGTTTTAAAAGACTTTACCGGCGAAGATGTTACTCCTGAGGTTTGTATTTATTAAATTAAAATTATAAATAATTATTTAATAATGTATCTTGAACATTTTATTTATGTACAATAGAATTTCTTGAAAGTATTGTCAGGCGATAAAGACCTGGAAAATGCTGGCAAAAAAGTCCTAAAATCAGGACCTAATGATAATGTATTTGTATTTTTTGATGACCATGGTGCACCGGATTTGGTTTGCTTCCCACATAAATATCTCTACTCCAAACAACTTATTCCAGTTCTAAAACAAATGCACCAAGATAACAAGTTTTCTAAGCTAGTATTTTACATGGAGGCTTGCGAATCAGGTATGGTGTTAAAACTGTAAAAGTTAATTTATATTCAAAATTAATACTTTGTTATAATTAAGGGGTGTATTAAATTGGTCTAAAAAATGATTATCACTTTTAAGTTAATATTTATTTTTTAACCAGGTTCAATGTTTGAAAAAGTTTTGCCTACTGATATCAATGTTTACGTGACCACAGCGGCCAACGCTAAAGAGTCCAGTTGGGGTACTTATGTTGATGAAACTATGGGTGGCGTGTGTCTTGGTAAATGATAAAATTATTGTTTTATGGAAAAATAGTATTATATTAATTTAATTGATTATCCAGGTGGATTGTATAGTGTTTCTTGGATGAGAAATGTTGAAATGTCAACAGCGGAAAATACTTTGCAAGATAATTACGAATACACTAAAAAAGTGACAAACCTATCGCACGTAATGCAGTATGGGGATTTGTCAATTGCTCAATTACCTGTGTCACAATTTTTTGGTATGTATTAAATATATTTGATTTATTATTTTTGTAGTTTTAATAACAATTTTTTATATATGTTTTTAAGGTACCCAAAAATCATCAAGCCAATTGTTTGCAAGAAATGATCAATTAGTTTACAATGTGGTGGATAACCGGGACTCACCACTAGTGATGGCCCAACGCAGCGGTGATTACAAGATGTTGTCTCAACTGTCAAATGGCAGACAATTTTTAGACAAACACTTAAATAAATACTTTGAAAGTATTCAACATTTACTGAACGGCGATGTAATGACCACTCGTTTAGATCTTAATAACCGCGAGTGTTATCACAAGTTTGTCGATACTTTCAATGACCAGTGCTTTAATATTGCAGAGGTTTGTCACTTAATATTTAGTTAATTATATAAATTTGTAATGAATTTTAATTTATAATTTATTTGGTTAATTTTATAAATACAGAATTCGTATGTTTTGGCTAAATTATACACATTTGTTAATGTTTGTGAACAGTTAAACCAGGATAGTGCAACATTTGCCCTGAACAAACTGGTTGATTATTGTCAACAAAATGCAATCAATCAATATCCTATTGATATTTTGTAAATTATATAAATATTATTTTATTTTAGCGTTGTAATAATTAATTAAACATATGTAATAATTTTTTGTTTCTAAATAAATATTTTTAATTGACATAATTGCATTATTTATTTAACTTATCAATTTGTATATTTAAAAAACTATCAATTAAATATAAATCTAATATACATATTGTTATATTCATTAATTGTTAATAAACTTATAAAAATATTTGTTTTGTATTATAATACAATATATTTTGTTACATAAAAAAAATATATATATATAAAACTTTTATAATAAAACTAAACTCTTTTTTCAAAAATTAAAGTTAAATGTTTAGATTAGCAAAGAACAAATTAATAATTAAAATTAATGTTTTAAATATAAAGTGTTAAAATAATAAAAAGCAATTAGTTTTAAATATTAAATTTTAATTAAATAATTTTTAATTTAAAAATAAATATAATCAGTAAATTTAGGTATAATAAAATTAAATTGATTATTTTATATCTATTAATGAACTAAAAATTACAACATTAAATACATAATGTTGCAATTGATTTCAATGTCAATACCTAGCTGATATTTTTACCTAGCTATCAATGATAGTTAATTAAATGTTGACATATATTATTTAGCTTGTAATGTGTAAATATAGAATATTCTTAGAATATAAAAAGTCTAATCAATTCGACATTTATATTTCAAACATGGTGTGATAAGCGATATAATCAGGGTACTTTATATAACAAATATAACATTTAAAAACAAATTTGCTTATTATATTTTGAAATAATAAATACATCATAAGACAATATGAGACCACACAGTATGCTTGATAACTGGTACGAGCTTAATAAATAGATAAAATGTGCTTGTATAATATAAGTTACTATGCTAATTGCACTTGTTAAGCACTTTATATCCTAATAATGTTTGCTTAAAAGTATAAATAGCAAGGTGATTTAAAGAAAAAAATCAATTAATTATTGTTTTAATATAGAAATATATTAACAACTATTATTCAAAATGATGAAAGTATTGTGCTTGTTGCTATCTCTGTACGTGTGCGTACAATCGGTACCGGTTAATGAGTTTAACGGCAAAAACTGGGTTGTGCTAGTTGCCGGCTCAAACACATGGGGCAACTATAGACATCAAGTAAATTAAATAATATAAAATTTTTTTAAATATAACATTAATTATTTTATTGCAATAAAATTAATAAAATTTTTTAATTACCCGAAAGGCCGATATCTACCACACATACCAAATAGTCCGGGCTAACGGTATTCCCGATGAAAACATCATTGTTTTCCATTACGATGACATTGCCAACAACCCGTCCAACACAAAATTCCCAGGCAAAGTTTTCAATAACCCCAACCATACCGATGTCTACCACCCGGCTGTCCCTAAAGACTACGTCGGTGATGAAGTAACACCAGAGAATTTCATCAAGGTCTTGTTAGGCGATGCTGAGTTGGAAAACGCCGGCAAAAAGGTCCTCAAGAGTGGTGCCAATGATCACGTGTTCATCTTCTTTGATGACCATGGTGCTCCCGATTTGGTTGCTTTCCCTAAGACCTACCTGTACGCCGACAAATTAAACACCGCATTGAAGCAAATGCACGACCAAAAGAAATTCGCCAAGCTAGTTTTCTACATTGAGGCTTGCGAAGCTGGTAAGTTATTAATTTTTAAAAATAATAGTAAACAAGGTATAAAATGCATATATTTTAATTGCAATTTTATTTTGTAATTAGGATCCATGTTCGAGAACCACTTACCCACCAACCTGAACATCTACGCCACTACCGCCTCCAACGCCAAAGAGTCCAGTTGGGGTTGTTATTCAGACAGCACAGTTGGAGCTGCCCTTGGTGATTTATACAGTGTTATGTGGATGGAAGGTGCCGAACAATCCACCGCAAAGACCACCCTCCAAGAAAATTACGAATACACCAAAGTTAAGACCACCCAATCGCATGTGATGCAATACGGTGACTTGTCCATCGCCAAATTGCCATTGTCTCAATTTATTGGTAAGTATTTTACATTTCGATATAGTGAGGATTCCATTGTGGACCATCCTGTATATGTTTGATTATTATTTAAATGATTGATGAATTAATTATAACAATGTGTTTAATAATAGGAACACCAAAGGGACCACGTGTTGTCCGAAATACCATTGTGTCCGAAACCTTTGACAATCACGACTCAGCCCTAGTGATGGCCCAAAAGTCTGGTGACTACAAAACATTGGCTGACCTTTCAAACGGTCGTCAATTTTTTGACACCCAATTCAATGCATACCTGAATAGCATTCAAGTGAACGGAGATTTAGTCAATACCCGTATGGACCTGAAGAACCGGGAATGTTATCACAAGTTTGTCGATACCTTCAACGACCAGTGCCTCAACATTGCTGAGGTTTGTTAATTTGATAACTACCATGTTTATCATGATATTAATATATTTTTTATTGCATTATCCAGAACTCATATGCCTTGGGCAAATTGTACACCTTTGTGAACATTTGCGAGCAATTGGATGAGGCTAGTGCCGCAATTGCCCTGCAACAATTAGTCAACCATTGTCAACAAAACTTTGCCAACGGTCACCCAACCGCTATCTTGTAAATTAAATTAATAGTATAAATTGTTAATATATACAAAAATTAAATGCAATAAATAAAGTTATTTTATTATAACAAATATAATGTATATTTCATTTATATCTAAATTTTATATAATTATTTAATTAGTTGGATTATAACAAATATGGTATAATTTAATGCTAAAAATGTTTGAAAACAATCAATTTTAATTGTTATTTATTTTATTTAAAACTTTACTTATATATTTTTATCTTTTTACCTTGATAAGTCTTATCGATAGTGGTACTTTGATCTAGTTGTATCGTGAATTTTACCTCAGTTACCTTGCTAGTTTGAAGTATAGCCATTAAAATTTTGTATATTTTGTTTGCTGTAAATAACAACTATTATTCAAAATGATGAAAGTATTGTGCTTGTTGCTATCCCTGTATGTGTGCGTACAATCGGCGCCTGTTAATGAGTTTAATGGGAAAAACTGGGTTGTACTAGTTGCCGGCTCAAACACATGGGGCAACTATAGACATCAAGTAAATTAATTAATATTAAAAAGATTTTAAAATTACAACTTTAAAAATTTTAATTTAACAAAAAATTAAATTTGTTTACCCGAAAGGCCGATATCTACCACGCATACCAAATAGTCCGGGCTAATGGTATTCCCGATGAAAACATAATTGTTTTCCATTACGATGACATTGCTAACAACCCGTCCAACAAGAAATTCCCAGGCAAAGTTTTCAATAACCCAAACCATACCGATGTCTACCACCCGGATGTTCCCAAAGACTACACTGGTGAGGAAGTGACACCCGAGGTTTGTTTAAATTATTTTTGTTTTAATACAGTATTTCCAGTCTAGCTGTTTTCATTAAATTGATTTTTTTACTTGCAAAAACCCTGTATATTTAACAAAAATTTATATTAAATATAATAGACACTGGTAAATTACCATCATAAATTAATAATTACCTTGGCATGTATGTAGAATTTCATCAAGGTTTTGTTGGGTGATGTTGAGTTAGAAAACGCCGGCAAAAAGGTGCTCAAGAGTGGTGAGGATGACCACGTGTTTATCTTTTTTGCTGACCATGGTGGTTATTATATGGTTTCTTTCCCCCATACCAATCTGTACGCCGACAAATTAAACTCTACTTTGAAACAAATGCACGATCAAAAGAAATTTGCCAAGCTAGTTTTCTACATCGAGGCTGCCAATTCTGGTAAATTATTAATTAATAAAATAATTAATTAGCTGTATAGTGGTCCATAAAGAATTTTATGTTACCATAGTTAGCCAAAGTTTAATAACGCTAAAAGTAATTATAGTAACTTAAAAAATCATTATAAACCACTCTATATTAAATGTATGTATTCAATTTGCAATATTATTTTTACCAGGATCCATGTTTGAGAACCTCTTGCCAAATAACCTGAACATCTACGCCACCACCGCCTCAAATGTCACCGAATCTAGTTATGCTTGTTATTCAGACAGTACGGTTGGAGCGGTCATTGGTGATTTATATAGTGCTATGTGGATGCAAGGTGCTGAACAAGCCACTAAAGATACCACCCTTCAAGATAATTACGAATACACCAAAGTTAAGACCACTCAATCTCATGTGATGCAATACGGTGACTTGTCTATAGCCAAATTGCCCTTGTCTCAATTTATTGGTAAGTCCTAACCTAGGTAAACTATACTGTGTGTCACAGCTTACAGTTTAGGGCATGTAGAAGTAAAGTTAAAAATATAATATATCATGATACTATACATTAAGTAACACATCTCTACTTTTACATATTGCAAAATCAAGTTGGTTTAACCAACACTGTTAAAAGCTAGGACATACACATATATTAATTTGTATAAATTAGTTAATTTATTTTAATAATGTGCTTAATAATAATAGGCTCTCGAAAGGGACCAGTTGTGACCCAAAATACCATTACATCCAATACTTTTGACAATCGCGACTCGGCTTTAATTATGGCCCAAAAGTCTGGTGACTACAAGGCTTTGGCTGACCTTTCAAACGGTCGTCAATTTTTTGACACCCAATTCAATGCATACCTAAATAGCATTCAAGTGAACGGAGATTTAGTCAATACCCGTATGGACATGAATAACCGGGAGTGTTATCATAAGTTTGTCGATACCTTCAACCACCAGTGCCTCAACATTGCTGAGGTTTGTTATAGTTTAGTTCATAAAGATTTTAAAGTTACCAAAGTTACTTAAAGCTTGTAAAGATTATCGGTAATATGGTAACTTAAAAAACTTTATGAAATATACTATATTTTAAAGAATAAGTAACTTGTTTATTGTTAAATTAATGTATTTTTTAAAATGAATTATCCAGAACTCATATGCCTTGGGCAAATTGTACACCTTTGTGAACATTTGTGAGCAATTGGATGAGGCCAGTGCGGCAATTTCCCTGCAACATTTAGTCAATCATTGCCAACAAAACTTTGCCAACAGTTACCCAACAGCTATTTTGTAAATTAAATTGATTGTATAAATTGTTAATATATACAAAATTAAATAAATAAATAAAGTTATTTTATTGTAACAAATGTAATGTATATTTTATTTTAAATATTTAATACAAATCAAGTAATTAATTAAACTGTAGAAATTAAAATATTGATAAACTATTAAATAAAAAAATTTTAAAACAATTTAAAAATAATAAATATCTGAGAACTAGCTAACTGAGAATTGAAAATTATGATTTATAAATAATAAATTAGAAAATATATTATATTAAAAATTATTTTTAAAATTATATTTTATTATAATATTAAATGGATTTTAATAAATAGAAATCAAAACTCAATAAATAACTGTCAGATAATACTTGTCAAGTATTTTTTAAATGAGAGCTATAATTACAATTATCTTCACTAAATTTTAATTAATTTAATTTAGAAATAAATGAATAAAACTATAACAATTGTAAAATTGTGACAAATAAATTATGCAACTTATTGATATATGTCTAAAACAATCTAGTTCCAACAGAATCTATATCAATTTTCATAATAATAATTTATTTAAACTAGAAAAAAATAAATATATTTTAAAAGTACAATGTCAATTGATAAGTTTGTTATAGATAATTATTAAATGATAAAGTTTATCAATAAATGTAATAAGATTATAAGTTTACTTTATATTGTTATTTGTGTTTTTAATAATTTATAAATACAAACTATCATGGTAGTTTAATAATTTCATATGATATTTGACATATAGAACACTTTCAAGAACGAATAGATTATTTATTTCATAATCATATAAAAATAAGACCCACTCGAAGTTAGCTAGCTTATATATAAAGCCTTGATTTATATAACATAATTTCAAACATTAAAATTATTTAGTTTGATTAAAATACTAGTTTAAACTAAAATGAAAGTATTGTGCTTGCTTAGTTTACTGTATTTATCGGTAAATTCATTACCTGTTAATGAGTTTAAGGGCCAAAATTATGCTGTATTAGTTTCAGCGGCACAAGGCTTTTATAATTATAGATACCATGTAAGTTATTATCATGTTTGAATAATTTTAAAATAAAATTTAAATTTTATTTAAAAAAAACTATGATTACCCTAACAGGCCGATGTATACCACTCTTACCAAATACTGCGTGCAAATGGCGTACCGGCTGAAAATATAATTGTTTTTCATTTCAACGACATCGCTAATAATCCAGAAAATAAGTACCCTGGTCAAGTGTTTCACACTCCAAAGCATGAAAATGTTAATAAAAACATACCACTAGATTATACGGGTAATGAAGTTAATCCAGATGTAAGTAGTTAATTATAAAATAGTTTTAATTAAATAAATAAATTTAATAAAATAACCCTGTTAATAAATATTTAATTGTACAGAACTTTTTGAAAGTATTGGCCGGCGATAAAGAGTTGGAAAATGCGGGTAAAAAAGTACTCAAATCTGGACCCGACGATCACGTGTTTATTTATTTTACTGACCATGGTGCTCCCGATTTGATTATGTTCTTAAATCAAGAATTAAAAGGTGAAAGAATGATGGCTACATTGAAACAAATGCACCAAGATAAGAAATACGCAAAATTGGTGTTTTACATGGAAGCGTGCGAAGGAGGTTAGTATTAAATTAAATTTAATTACAATAAATTATTATTAAATTTTTCACAAGAATTTTTAAGTTACTTTTATATTAACTTATATTTTTGTCAGACCTTGCGTAACTATGGTACCATAAATTTTTTTATTTACCACACTATAATACTAATGTGTTTTATTAAATAAGCTTGAATTATGAATTTATAAATTATATGTATATTTTTTTTTAAAAATTAACAAGGTACCATGTTTGATACATTATTGCCTAAGGATATCAACATTTGGGCAACTACATCAGCTAATACAAAAGAATCAAGCTGGGCAATATTTGATGATAGTGATGTTGGCTCATGGCTTGGTTAGTTAAATTAGTAGTTAGTTATATGAACAATTTTAATCCTAACTAAAATTAATATATTTAAAGCTACCGAGTACAGTTGGAATTGGATGGAAGGTGCCTTGTTGTCCACCGAACAAACTACTTTACAAGAACATTACGAGTACACTAGAAATCACACTTTAAAATCCCATATAATGCACTATGGTGATATGTCCATGGCTAACTTACCTATTTCACAGTTTTTAGGTATAAATTAATTAGTAATTAATAATTACGATACAAAACGAGTATTTTATTATTAGTTCCAAATAAACTACATGTTAATTAGTTTTTATATCAAAAGTTAATGTCTAAACTTATAGGTAGTTTATTTGGCGCTAACTTTAAGTTACCCGTTTTGTATAGTTATTGGTATACAATATAAAATAATTATAACAATTAACTTAATTTAGGTCATAAAAAGTCATCCAAACCGGTGTTGCCATTAAATATAGTGAAGAGTTATGTGGATAATAGAGATGTGCCGTTAATGATGGCTCAACGTAACGGTGATAACCAGTTGTTGTCTCAATTGGTTTCCGGCCGACAATTTATTGACAAACATTTCAATGCATTTTTAAATAATATTCAAAACCTATTAAATATTGATGTAATGACCACTCATTTAGACCTCACAAACCGGGAGTGTTATCACAAGTTTGTCGATACTTTCAACGACCAGTGCATTAATGTTGCAAAGGTTTGTCATTATTATTAATTACTATTATAAACATTTTTGAATAGAAAAGAGCATGTCCTACGTTTACCGAAAGTGGCCAGGCTTTGATTAAAATTTCAGCATGTACAATAATAACATAACAAAATATATAGATTTAGAAATAATTTCACTAGGACTAATATTTGTAAAGTTATTAGAGTTTGAGTATTATGTAAAAAGTTTTATTATT
>JAQIWK010000427.1:0-16606 GCA_034695265.1 Dissorhina ornata | reverse complement strand
CTTAATTTATAATAACAGTCATAAACAAATAAAAAGAATACAATTTTATAAAATATAGTGGGAATCCCATTGCCCCTGTTTGCCCCCTAAATTTCCGTTTCTAATTTCTAAATTTCTAGAAATTTCCCTCCAATTTTTGAAAAAATGGAAATTTGCCCAGCACTATGTATAATGTACTGAAACGACACCTTGGGCATTTTTTATAACAATTGTCTAATGCAATATGTTTTAAAGTATCCCTATTTATAGTTATATATATTCACTGTATTTTTCGGTGTATAAGCAGCATATAATTTTATTTAAATTTAAAATATTAAATACATTTATAGAAATATTTTTTTCCAAATATACTTTAAATTTATTTGTAGATTAAATTGTCATAAATTATATTAAATTTATAAATATATAATTTTAAAAAATATACTTTTTTCTATGTATTGGCGCGGCTTATAGACCAAAAAATAGGGTAAGTGTGTGACCGTTAAGAGCAGTTCGTGAAGAGGCACGGGAGGGGGTAGAGGCGCGACATTATATACATATAAAAGCGTCAAAATGCTTGTGTTAACTATGATTCCGGTGAATAAAAACAAATTATATTATAGTTAATGACATATTGTGTATAATATAATAAATATATGTTTTTGTTTAGCAGATATTTAGCAACAAGAAAATTGTCGGTTTTAGGGGTAAATATTTGTTGAGTGACTCCACCCCTGACTTTGTGACTCTTCCTATTCAGAAGAATGGATTGTTTAGTACCCAAAAAAATTGGCATAATTTGAAGATTAAGAATGAGTTAATGATTTAGTATTGTATAAAGAATTTACAAAATGGAGTAATAGTTAGTATAATTGAAAGACTAAAGAGAGTGTATTTAAAGTGTTTAACTTTGCTTAACAATGATTGGCTTCTCTTGTGTTTTTTTTTTGGTGGATGATTGTTGGCTACGATATACTCAATATATACTTGAGATTTTGACTGTTTAAGCAAACCATACAAACCATTATTGCTTTAATGTCAATGTCAACAAACGTTAAGTAAAATCCTTAAATACCAATGTGTGAGGTCTTAAGATTTTAAAAAGTAAAATATGTTTATATACCACAACATGAATCGTGCCGTTAAAGCAAACTATAGTCAAACACTACAGAAAGCCTTCTGTAATCCAAATAATTTTTTAGCGCATTTGCTATCTCTCTCTCTCTCTCTCTCTCTCTCTCTCTTCACTTAAAATTTTCTCACTTAATAGACATGAATATTGAATATAAAGAAAATGAAAAGTTGTTTAAAAAAGGCATAAAATGTTGACAGCAATTGAAATATGTTTTATCTATAAGATGTTACTATTGATTATTTGACATATAATGGCAAGTGTTTGGCAAAACTAGTTACTATAACCGTGCTATATATATAAATAAATGTAATAATAGGGACCGGCAGTGTGCATATTGGGCACATCCATGGATGGCATCATAACAATTGATAAAACTGGGAGACAAAGTGACTGTAAGCTGCTTTACGTGACAAATGGAACTTTGTTTAACTGTTGAGACACTAATTCACTAAAAGATTATAAAATTAGAGGCATTGGAAGCCATCGAAAGCCTCATCGCATCTCATCATGAATGCAGTCGTTACGAAGTGATGCCTACTCTCATTGCCTCCTCATTCTCCACTCAATGTTTATAATGATTATTAGTATAACTCTTCTCACTATAATACTGTGTTTTCATTATAATACGAGTTATGTTTTGCACATTATATCATACATATGCCTCCAAATAGCAAGTGTTGTGCTAATACTGCATAATATTAGCTATTCTTCATAACAACGATAATTGAAATCTATTACAAAGTGAATGAGTGAAAGTGAGAGAGAGAGAGAGAGAGAGAGAGAGAGAGAGCTGGTGATAGTGTTGTAGTGTTTAATCTGTTATCGTCCCTGTCCATTAGCCTAATCCAAATTGATGGCCACTTTTGTCTGTTAGTATTGTCCCAAACAACTACTCCCGCACTCTTTGACACTCATCTCTCCGTTTTCTCTGTCGTTATCGATAGCTCTGTCGTACATATAATTCAGTGATTATTATATTTTATAACAAAATACATTCAATTCTTTAATATTATATAACTTTTATTGAATGACATAAAGTTTTTTGCTGTTGTAAAATACAAATTGTTTAATTGAAATAAACATTTATTTAGATAATGTGTTTGTAAGTTTAAAAATGTGAGCCTTCAATATATTTATTTATTTATGTTTTTGTTTGTTTGTAATGTTTATTGATAAACAAATAAAAGTAATTTAATATTAAATTATTCAGTAAAGTCTTACTAAACATATGCATATACACCAATAATAAATGAATGCCTAAAACTGAATATTTGTGATATAATATTTTTTTTTATTTGTAAATATATTTATTAATATGTCGTCCAAAGAGTAGATAATGTTTTTCGTTCAATACATTCGTCGATAATAGTCTAGAAAATAAGACAGAAAAACAAGTATTAGTTTTAAAATATATTCAACATATTATACATAAACAACTGAAATACTACTTAAATAAAATCTATTAATATAACAATATTCTTGGTAATAATAATATAAGAAAAAATGATATATAAAGCATTTAAGTTTTACGATAAGAGTTTATTGTGATTACTTAAACGAGAGTTAATTTTAGCGTTAATCACAAAAAATATAAAATTGAGATAAAATTTGTAAAGACATTAACTTTTGGTTTAACAAATTGCAAAATATTTGATAACAATAAAAAAAGTTGTTGATAATTAAAACAAAATATGTTAATAAACACATAATTGTAGACTCTTTTACTATTATATTGAAATACTGTACAAAAATTTGATGACATAATAAGCTATATATATATGTTTCAAATCAATAGTAAAGTCAGTGTTTTGGGATGCAATGCATGGCTAACTTGCGGCGCACTCCTACTTATTTTGCCACTTAATTGCTTTGGTCTGTGCTTTGGTTGGGGAACTGTTGGAGAACAGCGGGACCTAAACCGCCGCCGCATTTTAAAAAAGAAGGCACTTTTTGGGCACTCTTTTGTTAGTGTCCTTTCTCTCTCTCTCTCTCTCTCTCTCTCTCTCTCTTTCTTTCTTTCTTTCTTTCTCTCTCTCTGTCGGGTAGTTTGCATGCAATCATCAAAAAGTTTTGTATTCAATGTATTTTTCTCATTCAAATCAAGTGTATGTATGTCTGAAAAGGACTAAAAACTTTTTTGTGTTGTTGTGTTGCTATTGTATTATCGCGTTTTGAATGAAATATCATTTAGACTAACATAAGGGGTAAAGATTACCGGGTACTGTCGGGTTGTGTATTATTATATAACTACATTAATGACAGTACGATAATGTATATACATATTGTGTGTGTGTTTGTAGTATGTATTGATTGAATCAATTGATGACAATGAAAGGCAAGCATTAACATTAGGAGTGGCAAAACAAAAACATTATATATATATATTTTCTAACCGTACATTACATGAACTAAAAATGTGATCTCAATTATGAATTTTGTTATCTACTCAACAAAAACCATGGTAACATTGGCTCTTACATTGTTTACTAACTAATAAATTATCCTGAAATGTATTGCATTTGAGATAAAACACTAAAATACAGTCAAAACTATAACCATTTTCTATTAATTATGCTATTGTTTCCAAAACGACTATCAGTTTTAGTGATAATCCAATCAATTCATATAATTCTTGTTCATTCAGACAATTATATTCAGACAGAAATAATTTTTTTTATTATCAAATAATATAATGTATTAATAGACTAATAGTTTGTATAAATAAAACATTTCTTAAAGATCATTACTATTTGTTAAATATATTATTCTCTAAAATAGTGTTTGATTTGTTAATAAACTTATAGGTAATTGTTTTAATCAATATTGACATTCAATAGTCAATTATAGATATAATACACTGTATACAATATTATGACACAAAATCACTGAATGCATAATAAATATTAATATAGTATTATTATTATGAATCAAAACCCATTCATTTATAGTAACAATAATTAAATATGAAATGAGATTATTGTCAATAATATGCGATTAGTATCTAAACATTTAGCAAATAATTTGTATATTGTTTGGGTGTTTCCTGTCACTGGGTGTTTAGCCGGCCCTCCAGTTCCTCTATTCCTTGTATAGAGAATTAACGACTTAACGCGAGTTTTACTTTAATACCAATAGTATTGTTATATATTGTTATACAGAGTAGGCATACATCTAATGAAATATTCATGAGACTAGTATTTGTCAAATTTTTATCAGATGTTGCGACAGATTTCTGTAACAATGAGACTATTACTCTATACATTACAATCAAATTTTAAAACAAAGACAAAAATTTGAATTTAAATTCAATAAAAAAAATCTTGAATTTTCTTATTTTACATACTATTCAGTCATATACAAAGATAAAAAAGAAGTAAAGTTTCAAAACATTTGAATGCAATTTGAATTCAATGTGCATTCAATGCATCAACTTTTCATATAAAGTCTCTGTGGAATCGATTGAACAGTATATACACAATAAAACATGTAATATTATATTAAAAATGATCTCTCATTCTCGCTCTCTCTCTCTCTCTCTCTCTCTATGTCATCGCTTACATCGTTTGAATTGAAGGTAGTATTAGAATCATGAAAATGAATTCAATTTAATAGTACAATATTGTATAATATTGAGGTACAGAATGAGATGTACTGTATATAAGCGATGCAATGGTCTGTCGTGTGATTGTATGCAATGTTTTACTGTTGACACGAAGCAAATGAGAGAGAGAGAGAGAGAGAGAGAGAGAGAGAGAGAGAGTCCACTTCATATCACACGAATGCCCGGTGGGGGTACTGATGTATGATATAAAAGGGGGAATGACAGGGATTGGGCAATATAGAGCATAGCATATACTGCAATATATTATATGGTAGATATTGCCTATGGACCGTCATCCGCAAGTTTGGTAAATATTGACAGTTTTGGTGCAGTACTTCCCTCACCAATATCTATATATACTCTGATATATATTGCAAACTCCCGGCTCTACTTCACAACTGTTTCCCAGCGAACAACTCAGAGTTTGAGTATAGTTTTCAATACAAAAGGTAAAGTATATGACAGTCCTTCCTATTGCAGCGCTTATATCATCTCAATGTCCCTGAAGGCAGAGTTGCGATCAAAACTTGCAAAAAAATAATAATAAAGTTAGAGCTCATAAAGCAATACGTTTTTCATTTATATATTATATTTCCGAGAAAAGTGTGCAGAAAAAGGGTTCAAAGGGAACAACATCGAGGTTCTGGCAGATCCTATAGTGACTTAGTGTTGAGCATTAATGGCCAACACGTCTATTATTATGTGAGCACCAGAAGCATGAGTTAGAGGTACAGAAGTGCAGGTGTCGTCGTTTGGCACTTATCATGAAAGTCAGGATTAGAGTGAATAGGAATTCACTAAAAGGAATCTCCAAACTATTAGAGGAATGTCACTCAATGTACTGAATGTCAGTTTTATGGTTAACAACAATGCCATGCAATGAACGCCACTGAATGCCACTAATGTTTAAGACAAAGTCAAGAGATCCCCACACAAGCAGTGACAACACCTGTACAAGAATTAGTAACATACAGACCATACAAGCCATACACCAACGCGTTATAACGCCATACCATACACACACACCTGCACTACAGTCACCGCTTATTACCTCACCTGCACTTCACCACCAATTTTCTACAATATCTACCTTCACTTCTGTATAACATATTTCTAATACAATATATATAAATATTATACATATAAGACATGAATTTGTAATTAGTATTGAAAATACATTGATCACTAAGTGATGCTCAGAGTGTAATGAAAAGTGAACAGATGTGTGAATGCAATAGTTAGTGCAAAGTGTTAATATAGTAGACAATAGTTGGCATTTTCTACTGAACTTGTTATAAAGTATTAAGACATGGAGTGGTCTTCAACAGCTATAACAAAAAATGAATAGTTTAAAAGCAAATCGACTCATACTTTTCTAATAGTTAACAAAATACTAATCATCAAATCGTATATAAAAGTATGCAATATTTTTTATCACACATACAACCCATCCTACAATGTATATGAGAGAGAGAGACGGCGTTTAGTATGTGTTTCAAGTGTTAGCACGTGTCGACTCTATTCATAACTTTTTTTTATGTTGAGCTCCAAATATGAAGCAAAATGCAATCCCTATTCGACTTAATCCCCGCTTTACTATAAGTGCTGCAAAATTTTCATAATACTATCATAAGTGACAATAAGGGATACAAAATGTATTTGTTATCAATTTCTCACTTCTCTTTCTCTCTCTCTCTCTCTCTCTCTCTCTCACTTCGCCCACCAAAATGTATTGTGCGCTTCGTCTCGCACTACACATTCATTGCACTGCAGTTTGCTTTCAGGCGAAACTTTCTATTGATGTTTTGATTTTCTCTGGTCTCACCATTTAATATAACTTTTTTATTATTATCAATTTTATCATTTCAATTATATTTATATTAATAACAAAATGATTTCAAATTTATAACATTTATATTCATTGTTCAATAACTTTTTTTTCGTATTATTATTGCCGACAATAGTGTTGAAGCACTTACATTGCCTATATGTACCATAATATTTCTGACAATTTTTTTGCCAGTTTTAACACTAGAAAACTTTATGAGTTTAATCTTTTGTCTATAGTTTTAGTTTAATTTTGCTTTTCTCTCAACACTTAATCTGATTATAAAAAACAGAGAGAGAGAGAGAGAGAGAGAGAGAGAGAAAGGGAGACAATGAGAGGCAAATTTAGTGATGAGCGATGAAAAGTAGTAGTAATTCTACGAAAAAAAAAAATTTCTCATTAGACAAGTTGTGAAGCGTGTTCTCGCATCCCATCTATTCATTGCAGCAATTAATACAAAACTTTTTTCTACTTTATTAACACAACAGAAAAAAACTTTACTCAATATATTAGTTGAAGAAGTTGTGCATAAAAAGAGCATTTCATTTCAGAATACAGCCCCAGAGTATGTGCAGAATATATTGCTTAATATAAACACAAAAAACTATATATTTTTTGACAGAAATAAAATAAAATGAGTTTTTATTTTATGAAATATTTTCATTATTCAAATAGTAGATCAACTATAAAATGAAAAACTAAAAATTAATTATTAAGCAAATAATACACTGAAATATCAATAGATATTGAGTTAAATAAAACATTAAAAAACATTTTTATTTAAAAATATTTGAACAAAAAACAACAAAATCTCTTTTATTCATTTATTATTATATGAATAGTTTGTTTGAAAATCCTGTGATTATATCAAATGAAATAAATAATAATAATAAAATGAATTATTTATTTTAAAAAACATTTTTTCTGTATTTATATATAAAAATCAATTCAAAGATTTGTTTAATAATAATAATAAATTTGTTTCAGCAAAAAGTGTACTGTATTTCATTGTAAAATCCCATCAATTGGTGTCTTATTTTTTCAAAATTGAAATCTCGGAAAAAGATATTTAATTTAGTTTTTACAGAAAAAATACAGAGAGAGAGAGAGAGAGAGAGAGAGAGAGTTTATATGAATTGGTAGTATAGCTTTGGTGAGCCCTTCAGGGCATTCATTCAATGCAATAGAAATAGAGGACAAGAGTTGAGTTTTATTATAACATATAAACGCAAAACTTGTCGCAGAGTTTTCAGTACCGAAGATGAAAATATTGATGTCTGTCTGTGTGTATATATCTCTCACTCCCAGAGCTTACCAGAGATAATATCGATTACTGCCTGAGTTAACGGCACAGTCAGCCCACTGCTAAACATTGACGCTTTCTTAATGGTTGGTAACATCACAATGACGTACATCACTGCCAGCCATTGCCACCAATCCTTGAGTTTTACTCACAATAAAGCCGATCACATCTTCACTGATAATCATTTAATATAACTTTATATCATATCTTTATTTACTGTTATTTTCTTGTTTAAGAAAATCGCTTTTTTAATAATCTATTACAATAAGCAATCAATACATTTGCAACCAAAGCGTTCAATAAATTAAATTATATTATCAAATAAAATATAAAACAACTGTTTTGAACATTTTTTTAGTACCGCAAACATATGGAAGAGAATTGAGTTAAATCTCTCAAATAATCCCCTTTTTGTTGGATGTATAGCCACAGCAAAGGCATTGAATTTAATTTGCAAATTGAATATATATTGTACGCTATTTTGTAACAGACGTTTGTATGTTTGCTAAAAAGTAATGTAAGCTTACAATCAATAGATATAATAAACAATACCTTTAAATAGATGGTGAGGACCGTCATGAGGGCTGACAAATGCAGTTTCAATTAATCAGATCTAATATATATACATATATAAGCCAAATGAGGTCTAACTCTCTAACATATCTTATATATTGACAATAAAAGATCGCTTAAAGAGTAATCATTTTGTTTGTAACAATTGACAAAACAATTATTTAATTATAGGTTTTATGAATAGAGAGAAAAAAACGTTTGATTTTCAGATCAAATGTCTGCGAACTGAGATGAGAATGAAAATAAAAGATTTAAATCATTTGTAAAAGCAATCGGAAAAGCATTGAAATTGTATTATCAAAAAGTTTTTATATTATTTTTTGAAAAAATGTGAAAAAATAGCGAACAATATATTGTGATTCTGTGAGAAACAGAGCCATAGAGATGCACACAATGAATGAGTGATTTTTTCAGAGTGAATGTGTTGTTGAGCCCCCATTTATATACCTCATCGTTTGTATGCTTAAGAATATTGACTTTTCAGAGTTTGTACTCCGGGACGATTGCAGACTATAACTAAACTAATATTTACTTCCCGATTGACACACAATATTGATCTATAATATTGAGACTCAAAAACATACTCTTTTTTCTCTCTCTTTCTACTCTAAAAGTAATTTCAATCTTAACTGAACTCATCTCGCATTCATCAATGAGTTTTTTCTTCTCTCTCTCTCTCTCTCTCTCTCTCTCTCTCTCTCTTTCTTTCTCTCTTTATTTGATTATTTATTTATTATTATAACTATTATATGTGTTTACTTATACAACACACAATAGCTAACTATAATTTTACATTCAAATACATTAACATATCATGTGTTAATACTGTCAATAACATTGCTAATAAAACTAAAATATATTTATTTTTTATATGTTTTGTTGATTAACATTCAACTCAATCAAACAGTTTTTGAAGTTTGTCTTAATTATAACATTCATTCTCTTGCGATGACTGACAAAGAAGGAGATGACTGCTAGTGCTGCTGGCGCTCCACAACATCATACATAACATACAGTGAATATATAGACAGCAACGGCACCGGGAATTTCATTATAAAAACACTATTTATTTACTAACTTTTTTTTATATGTCCCTATACTATCGTATATCATAAATTTATTTAAATTATTGTTTGAACTCAAATAAAACAATCGATTTTTAAAAGATTAATTACATTTAAATTGTTTTTTTTGTGTGTTGACATCAATTTTTTAAATATTCAATAAATGGATAAACTACTAAAACTTGGATAAAAGCTTGAGAACTGATAGGAGTCAATAGTTTTTTATTATATTTCTGCAAATAGTCCGTTCATTGTAGTGGACATCTGTCTAAGAAAGTCAATATTTGTTTAAAATGTGACAATTATTTTTGGTCAACTATATTATTATATATTTTTATACATATTAAGGATTAGAAGTAAAATAATTATTTATTTAGTAAATCTTAAATATACTATACATAATTCTAACTTTATCATATAATGATGTAAACTTTTTATTGTAATTATTTACTATTCTATATAATATAGTCTATATTAAACTTGGTAAATTTTTTAGCATACTCATTTTTACATACTTAAAGTTATCACAATTTTAACCAATATATGCATAATTAAAATTAAAATTTTATAAATAATTAATATAAAGAAAAAGAAAAACAAGTTAAATGAAAACTTTATAAACCAAAACCCCTATTTACTTAATTAAGTTAGACCCATGTTATGTAGCTTTTGTACAGTAATATAATAAAAATGCTGTTTATGAATATAGTATAAAATATATTTATTTATTTAGTTTTGACTCTATTGTCAAAGAGAATCATATATTTTATCAATTTTTTCTGAAAAATATAAAAGCAATGAACAAAAAAATTATTGAATTTCTTATTTCTATTTATATTTTTTGAGTTTTTAGTGTTTGGAGTGAGAGCTGAGAAAAGCAAATATAAGAAAATATACACAATATTATTCAGTATTATTCAGATTTTTTTTTACTGGCATTCACTGTCCGTATATATTGTCAATAGTGTACAGTATTTTTGCAGATATGAGTGTATAATATAATGCATATATAGATCAAAGAAGACATTTGCTTAACGTATATGACAGTCAGTGACTGCCAGTGTATTTGATGTGAGTATTGCAAATGGATTTATAGCTATAGAGTGTATATACTGTAGTGTTGAGAGCAAACAAACGGTCACAAACGGAGGACACACAAGCATTACAGACACCGGCGAAATAAAAACCCTGTATTAGAAAAACTGTTTCCATTTGCCTGTTGTCTGTACACTCGGATGCTCTGCTCTCTAACTCTGGCTTTGCTCTAACTGTGTGTTTGGCATCGATTTTCAACTAAACTTTTTTACTCTATTAACATAAATGCTTCAATGACTGCATTACACACAAAAAAGTAGTTTTCTGTTCAATCATTTATATAACAAAACAAAAAATGTTTAATATTTGAAGTGAAGATAAAATCTTTTTAATATAAATAAATATATATATTTTTTCATTAAAATAATTGTAGCAATAATTTTAATAAAAGTATTGATTGTTTTCTATTTTCTTTTATTATGACAAATGATTTATGAATAATAGACATAAGAATACAATAATAATAATAAAAGTTTGAAATCCATTTCAATTGCTGTTAACAGAAAAATGTAATTAAAATGTAATTTTGCTTATAAATGATGTATTCAATGAATAAATCATTGGTATTAAGTCTGAAAATACAAGAATTAATACAAAAACTTATAGCGTATGTAATGAACGGATTTGAGTACTTATAGCAAAACCCTAGCATTCATATGGGCTATCGATTGGTTCAAAAACATTATATCTTTAATCTTCAATATATTGTTTCCGCAAATGCTATAACACTGCTATGCCTTAAGGGAAACCATTGAACAACAGAAAAAATGCTATGAGATTTGGGAGCATTTTATTTGTCACAACCAAATGGTTAAGAATGGAAGACCTGACCCAAACATAGCACCCACAACACAGAAATTGAGAGATCATTTCAATAGATTTCCTGCAATTTTACAAATCTATATGTGTATTGAATGAGTAGTACTAACAACCATATAAACGGCACAATCATCACAATATATATACTAATACTTATGTGTATTAAAAATATTCAAATCCTCGGCAATCGACGGCTGAAAAGGGCAACCGATTGTACATTTGAATGCAAATCATTGTATTATTGAAACACACGATTCGCTATTAATTAGAGTGTTTAGGACTTGTTATTCGCCCCCAACCTCTATAAACCTTCAAAATAAGCTATAATACGGTATTTAATATTTTCTAGACTTTTGTTAAATGAAATTCAATAATAATTTTGTTATATTTTAAATGCTTGGCACTGATACTGATATGTCATTCATCCAGAGAGAGAGAGAGAGAGAGAGAGAGAGAGACTGTTGAACACAAAACGATTGCATTACTTCATTAACAAATTGCTTTATTAATAAGACATGAAATGAAATATTTCTATTGTCAACTGATTAATACAACAATTAAAACAACATTAAATGGGCGTTAAAATGGTTTGCATTTTAACTCAACGACTCGTTTTGGTGGCAATGTTTGGGCGATGAGAGGCAATGAGAGGTACGGGAGGTATGAGAAGTACACGCAATAAAGAGGAACCCATACGAGCGACTCGTTTTTGGCTATTAAAGTACTATTCAATTAAATACTTTAATGGCTTGAATTTGCTGTTACTTTTCGCACTTTATATATAAATTAAGTTATGCTATCAATGGAAACACTTTGTACTAAACCGACCGAAAAAGGCGTTTATCATAATTGTTGTGAACATCAGATCATATGTTGTTCAGACAAATACGAAGAAATTCACATCCGCTCAACAAATAAAACTATATTTTTACTGCATATATCACATCACTTTCAAAAACTTATTGTAATATTCATAAAATATCGTATTAATGGATATGGGAATCCAGTTTATAACACACAATATACAATGCAATTCACAGTATTGTACGCCAATGATAGCAGTCATGGTATTATTTTACACACCATTGATATTGTATTTGCAAATTATATTCAAATACACAAATCATAACTTTAATTATATGACTAAATAAATAATCAATACATGTGTTTCTGTCAACTCATGGATAATATTTTTATAATATTTAAATTTTAAATAAAACTAATGGTTATAGTATAATAAGTTTTTAAAACTAAACATAATTTGATTAAATAATATATTAGATAAAAATAAGTAATAGTTGTCAATAACATACCTTAACTTTTTTTTGGTAAACAATATAAAATTTAAATTTTCTTATAAACCAAACGGTTGTAGTTTTTTGTCGAAACATATCATACATTTATACATAAGAAGATTCTAAGAGTAGAGTAGATATTAAGAGATTCATTGAAGAGAAACTTAAAATTCTGGTCACGATTTGAGAATATTATGAGAAAAAAAACATTCAGTGATGAGAGTATAAGTTATAATAGAGTTTTGTTCAAAAACATAAATTATAGCACAAGATATCACTCATCAACCAGAATAGCCGAAGCTAACCCAAAAACATATACACCAGACCTTAAGGCTTAACGCCATTTGTCTGATTCATGTCACCAACAAAAAAAACATAAGTTAAAGAATATTCTTGTATTAAATTTGATGAGCATTTTGAATGTGTGGCGGCACTGGTGTGCGGGCAAAGTCGGGCAAAGACTGACTGACAGACAAATCTAGATAACTAACTGTTGGGAATGGAGTAGAAAAATGAAGTAAATATTATATGAAGACTTGTTGGAGAGAGAGAGAGAGAGAGAGAGAGAGAGAGAGAGAGAGAGAGAGAGAGAGAGAGTGGTTGAGTACATATTTGGAATTAGCGATGGATGGGTACAACAAATGGGCAAAAATATGACTTTATTTACATATTTACTTTTAGGTAGCGCTCAGTATATACTGAATATAATAAGAGAAGATATACTCGACTCGACAAATATATGAAGTAATGATTCATTGGGTATACAATCGGTGTATACTATACGCTGTGATACACATACAGTTTTATACGGCATAAGTGGTGTGTGTATGCAATAATTGTGCTGATTCTGCACTGATATATTATAGTACACTGTATATATTGTATATATTTATATTGAATAGTGTATTTGTAATAAAAGTTTTGTAGTAATTTTGCACTTTTGTCTATGTGTGCAAAGGCATAAAGCAATGGTGTTTGGGCTCCAAATCAAACAATCATCAAATATATTACATAACATACATACATATAGACACACATAACCGTATAGTAAACTAACTTATACTGTATGTGTATATATTTGGTTTACTAATATTCCTAAGTCGAGACCTGATAAGTGCATCACAAATGCTTACAAATTTACTTTTCACCATTAAAAATGACAAATATTTGATATTTGATTTGATTGGCAAAAAAACATGTTTATATAAAGCCATTCCACAAATACTACAATCTCTCTCTCTCTCTTTCTCTCTCTCTCTCTCTCTCTCTCTCTCTCTCCTCTAAACTAATATTTAATATATTTAACTAAAAGCTAATTCTTCTCTCAATTACTCTTTTTACTTTTGTATTTATAAATAAACATTTAATAGTCTATTATATCTTAATTTGGTTCTTAAAATAATTTAAACAAATAAAATACTTATCAAACAAATATATGTATATTTAACTATATTTATCTGTATATTTAGTACTAAGTGTAGTATAAACAGAATTGACTGTACGTTATATAAGAGTTTACATCTAATAATAAAAAAGGGAATAAAATTAAATTATTCTGTTCAACAAAATAGAAATAAAAAACAAATAAATAAATAAAAACACAGATTTTGTTTTCATATATTATGCTAAAAATAAAATATATACAAAATTCATTATTAGATATTCTGTATATTATATATAAATAATGTATAAATAAGATGATGTAGATGGTAAGCCCCGGTAGTATCGTTTTTTAGTTGGTATGTATTGTATTGAATTGAATACTACAGTATTGAGAGCTTTAAAGCTATAAATGTTTTTGACTATGTTTTGACTGAACATTAGGTATTAGTTGAAGATATGGCGGCAAACAATCTTTATTTTAGTCATTCAATTGCTGTACAATAGGTTTGTATAACAGAATCGTTGACATAATGCTAGAGGGGTTTGAATATATTTTTAAAATGCATACAAATATACATGTATTTGGCTCACGACTTGAAGTCGAGTCGAGTGAACATCAGATCAATAGAGAAAAATAAAATATAAAAAAAAGTAAAATAAAGAGATAAACATTTGAGAGTAAGTATAATATAATTGTCTGCATATGTAATATATGTCTTAAATAAAAATATATGTATATATAATATATAAGCGCAGGTAAACCACCAGTTAATGGTAGCACTTAATTCTGGTTATGTTTGTTTCGCTCAAATATTACACTTTATTATACAGTGTTGTACACCTTTGCCCGCCTTCTCTCTCTCTCTCTCTCTCTCTCTCTCTCTCTCTCTCTCTCTCTCTCTCTCACTTACTCACTCACTCTCACTCACAAACATTTTAATATAATGTATTACTTAATACCAAAGTATATAAGTTAGTAAAAGTAAGTCTATAGTATACAATATAAATTAATTTGAAAACATAAACATGTTTTTCAAGACAAATATTAGTTAAATTAATAACTTTTTATATATAAGTTATATAAAACAAAAAAAAAGCATTTGAGTTATAGTTTTTTTGTAGTGTTTTTATTTTGTCGCATAATTTAGATATGAGACATCCACACACACACAGGAAAAGCAGTAAATAAAATGTTGGTTTTTGTAGTGATAAGAGAGAGAGAGAGAGAGAGAGTAATTTGTTAGAAAGACAGACCAAGTTATAGAGAAACGGAACAAACAATGATCGCCTAAACACCTAATAATACAATAGTATAATAATCAAATGTTGCCTAGATACTATATGAAATAGCTGTCAATTGCTGGCTGTTTTTTTTAATATTTGTTGCCCTAACCATAGTATGTCGGCACTTTATTTTCATATCAATATATCGGTGCCTTTTCTTATCAATTATGCCATAGAAATGAATGAATAATATTTTTCAGTTAAAACAATTACTAAACACTATAAACGTTTATAATTATATAAATTAATATATAAAATATTTTAGTTATATAACGGCAACCGAGACAGCATTGAATTGTATAACTAAATTATATTATGTGTTTATTTACTGTCAATTACAGTATTAAATGCTATGTATATCCTATTATCAATTGTTTTGAACATTACATTTATGAAGTGATATGAAATGAACGATAAAAAATAAAATAGAGAAAAATGAATGCCTTTTGAATGAAATATTTAATAAAGAAATCAAAACAATATATAATTGAGACTAAAGTAAGAATGTTTGGACAGAAATATTTAGTTTTAATAGTTGTTGGATAGGGCTGTGGAAAGGCATGTTAAAGGCCAGGCATGTTGTATAGTGTTTGGTGTGAATTGTGGTCATAAATTAGGCTTTTTATCGAATCCATACGATTTGAAGCCATCTGTCAATCATAAACATTGAAGAATGTATGGCTCGGAGGGATGGATAGGGCTTTTTGATCAGCGCTTTCATCACATCGTTTATAATAGGAATACAAAACGCTTTCACTGTTACTGAAGGCGATACTGATTATCCCAAACAATAGAGAAATTTTTGAATAATAAACCACTTTTACAATAAATTGCATTTACAAAACGCATGAATTAAATTAATAACAATCAATATAATATCATAATTCCCTAAAGTCTACTACAGTTCCAGTACTAATACATATGCCTATGCCATACATAATATGCATTATTATGAAGTCTAACCCAACAATAAATTTATAATAAATAGATTAGACATTCAATTCATTTATACGCCAGTGTTTTTGGTTGCAATACGTTTCATAGCATTTCATCGTTTTTATCAATTATTCAACTCTTGGAATAGAAATCAAATAATTGAATCAAAAATATAAGACTTCATCAAAAAAAACTTCTACTACACTATCAGAGGTTTGAATTAATTTTTCAGCTAAACTTTGCAATATTCTACTTAAGAGAGTACGAGAGAGAGAGAGAGAGAGAGAGAGAGAGAGAGAGAGAGAGAGAGA
>JAQIWK010000426.1:0-16629 GCA_034695265.1 Dissorhina ornata | reverse complement strand
CATATATATATATTAATAATTGATTGTGATTGATTATTAAATTTACAGTATTTTCTCAACTGGTTCAATTTTTAAAGGTCTAAATTAAAATGTATAATAATATATACAATTATGACTTAAATTCATGAATTCATTGAAGTTTATGACATGAATTGCTACATAACTAGTAGTGTAATGCAAAAATTGATGTATTGAATGTTGAATTAAGTTAACAAAATTAAATTGACCAAGTTGTTATCGTTGTTTATAATTTGGAGCAGTTTTGCCATTTGACGGACTATTTAGGCACAAGTATTGCAAACTTTACATCACTTTTAACATTAAATCATTTGACACTCTATTGCATAAGATTTGACTGTTGTATGACAATTAGCACCACTAATACAATGTATGGCTTTGATATATTCAAACAATTAATTTCTCGTAAAATTTAAAAGTTGAAACCACTTGATGTGAGCCTAAAATGGGATTTGAAAAACAAAATTTAGTTAAAGAATATATTATAAATAAAGTATAATTTAATAATTGATTACTCGTCACAATTAAGAAGATTTTGTGCGCTTTTAGATTGGGAGTCGACATCAATAGCACCGGAATTGCCGATCTCTATGTCGGTAATACAGCCAATAAATCCTGTGAATCGATTGCCACTCATAAGAGCATAGTCTGGAAGACCTCCGATATAAATATCTCCGCTTGCGTTCAGGGATTGTAAACTTCCGGTCGATTCGCCGTATGTGGTGTGCGTTTCATCTATTATAACACTTCCCTCTTTGCCTTTGCGTTTAATAACAACTTTATGTTTGATCCCATCATTCACTCTAACTGTAGACCTAATACGTGCTAAACCGCTGCCCAATTCAAAACTGAAATCTATGTAACCCTCACTAAGGGCTATGGCCATAAAATCTCTGCCCACACCGTTAGTGTCGGGTGTCTGGCCGTGAAAAAAGATAAGGCCCTCATCTTCTTGAGTCGATATGACAAATCTGATCACTTCGTCAGCTAAACTCGAAGAATGTGGTAATAAATGAGAGCTTAATGTAAAGAATCCGTCGCCCAATAGTCGTACAGCTCTGGGATCATCAAAATCTTCGGCCTCATCGCATGTATTGCCTTTAAAGCCGATCGGACAGAGACACCGATATGACATATCAATGTTACGACATTTAGCACCGTTTCTGCATGGAGTGGTCAGTTCGCATACACCAACCATTTGATTGCAATTTTTGCCTAATTTATTGGTTAATACCATTGCATTAGTTTAATAATAATGACTTTAAATTGATTCAATTTAGTTACAAACCAGTAAAGTTTGGGTGACAAAGGCACTGATAGTCGTTTCTGTCAATGTCTGTACATTTACCGCCATTAAGACATGGGAATCGTTGACAAGGAGATTCCGACCCGCAATCGGCCACATTTGCAGCATCGATCACTGAAGTGATTAAATTAATTGGATTGCTATTCACTTCAATCTGTTATTATAAACAATAATAATAAAAGTTAATTAATGAATCCAACCATATATGGTATAATGAAGAGTGTTGTTACATACATGTCCCACACATCCATAGAAACCGTGAGTTATTCCAACAAACGGTGCAATCTTAACCTGCTGTTTGTCATACCCTCCCACATATAGAGGTAACCGTAAATTTAGACCACGTGTTCGTCCGGGAGATTCACCAAACACTGCCGGACTGTTTCCCACTCTTAACGAACCCTTTCGGAGGTCACGTTCAGCCAAAATGGTTACCCATTCGTTAGTTTCAAGTTTTTGAGGGGATTTGAGTAGAGCGGGACCCGAGCCGGTGTCAAATTGAAATTCAACGCTTCCATTCTTGATGGTTAGAGATATAAAATCTCCGTTTCCCATATGATTTTGTGAACTATACACAAGTAAGCCCTCGTCTAAGGCTTTGGGTTTAACTTTCATTTTAAGACTCATTTTGTTGAGCGTGTCTTTCGGTGTCGGATAAGCAATGAAAGCGTCGTTAGAGAGCTCTGGCTCTACAATCACAATATTTTTCTCACATTTTTGACCAGATTTGCCAAACGGACAAAAACACTCAAATCCACCATTGATTCTGTTAGCGCAACGACCCGAACCGCAAACGCCTGGGAAGCACGAGTCACCTGTTTTTTCGCAATTATGACCCGAGAAACCGGCGGTACAAACACACTTATAACCCCATTCTGTTAACGAGGTTTCTTGACAGACACCCTGATTGGCACACGTGTTGGCCAAACAGGTCTCACAGGTTCTAACTGAATGAGCCTCTGCTTCGTTGACCAACTCATGCGTAACGGTTCCCACTTTAAAAAGACTAATACATCCCACAAATCCCTTATTAAATCCGTTTTGTTTAGATATCTGCGAAAAATCTGGAACTCCTCCGATATATAAAGGTTCGAGAAGATCGAGACCAATCTTATCTCCAGGAGCCGTACCTTTTACAGGCATTTCGTCATCAATTTGTAAGACACCGTCCTTTTCATTGCGACTAAACTTCACTTTATGCCAACTCTTCATTTCAATTGGTTTATCACTCATCAGAATAGCTGGTCCGGCGCCCAAATCATATCTAAGCTCTACTCTACCATCTGTTAATCCAAGTGAAATAAAATCTCCGGTGTTTTGTTTTTGCCCGTTATATAGGATTAAACCGTTACGATCTTCGGGTCGAAATGAAATCTCGACATCAAATGTTAAGTAAGCGTCGGGTAGTGTGGGTCTAACCATATAAGAGAGTGGAGTTTGTGGAAAGTATGGCACCACACCTGTCACTACCACTATAGTTGGTATATCAATAGTTACGTAGTCATTCTTCGCCGTACAGATATAAGTGCCTAAAAACAAATTATGTAACTAATTGCCATTTTAATGTAACAAATAACCAGGCTAGTCAAACCTGAGTGCTGCCCTATTAAACCACGAATTGTAAGAACACCCTCTTCATCGACAATGGCTTCTGGTGGAAGTGGTCCGCCCTGTTTGGCCCAACTATATCTAACTGGCAATTCCAGTGTTGTTTGACAATCCATTACTATCGTTGAACCAATTGGCGCTGATTTTGTTTCAACTTCATCGTGACCAATGGTTGGCATTTCTGTCCGTAAATTAATTTAAATTAGTTTACATCTAATCAAACTATAGTTAATACAGTTGTTAGAAATAACTCACATAAAAATCCGTCAAATGTTAGTTTTAAATCAGAAAAATAAATTATATTAAAACATTTATTACAAACTTTATTAACTTAATTAGTAAATTAAAAGTAAATAAAAAACTATAACACATCTTACCTTCTATGGCCAATACATAGTCGCTGTTATAAATGCCCGCATATGTATCGACAGTACACCTAGTTTTGAGTTAAAGTTAATTTATAATTAAGTCTTTCAAACAACATAAACCTTTTTTACCTATAAATGCCTCCGTTTTCTGGCTTAACTCCGTTAACAATTAAAGTCGAGTCCCGGACAACCATATTGGAGGCAAAGGGTCCACTTTGACTCATTGCTTTCCATTGGACCGGTGCTAATGGTTGACCTGATACTTGACATTCAATAGTCAAGTAATCACCCACATAGATCCTGTCTTTGTTTGCTACTATTTTGACTTCAATAGCCGGACTCACTAAACAACATAATCGTACAAATGGTTTGCATAATGCAAGTTAATTAACACAAAAAAGCTAATTAACACAATTATTTGAATTTAAATTATATTCAAATTTTGTTCAAATTAAATAAATAATATTAAATAAATATGATATAAAAAAATTTAAAAAATCAATACCGCAATTGTATTCATCTGACAAATCAGGACAATCATACTTTTGGTTGCAATGATATCTAATATCAATGCAGTTGCCGTCATTGCATCTGAACTGGTTTTGTTCGCATTGTTTTTCTGACCAAACATTTATTTTAAATGATAAATAAAAATTAAAACAAATCTATCTAAACATGCATTAAATTATCATAATAATGTTCTGTGTGTTATATAAATTTTTAAAAATGAATTAATTAAATAAAAAGTAAATGTATACAAACAGTTGGCAAACCTCTGACATTGAGAATAACGAAATCTCTCGATAAGAAGACACCTTCACTAGACATAGCCGTACATATCTGACCAAACAGTTAATACATTAACTAATATAATAATTACAAAATACTAACTTACATATCGTCCGGCGTTTTCTAACCTAACGCTTCTGATCCATAGATCGTTGTTGACTTCTCGGGCGTTATCGAGAAGACCAATAGATTCGTTAGAATCCTTTAACCAACTGATGGTTGGGGCGGGAGAGCCACCAAATTGACACTTGAGTTCAATGTTAGAGCCAACAAATGTGGTCTCTTGTTTGGGCACTACATGTTCATAGTCTGAGTGGTCGACAATCAATTCTGCCACCCCTTCAGCTTTACCACCGGCGTTGACAGCAGTGCACAAATATCTGCCCGCGTCTGACAACTGAATGCCCCGCAGTTCAAGTCGACCGCTGTGAGCGTACACACCGGCAGGTAATGCACCCCCTATTCTACTCCAATCTATAGTTATTGGCTGATCGCCCGATGCGTTGCAATCTATAGTCACAGTATCTCCTGGTCTAGATTTCTGCCGAATCGGTTGCAAATGGACCCTTGGGGGCGCTGTTTTACATCATATCAATTCAATTACAATTTATATATTCATTAAATAAATAAAAGACACAAAAAACCGTTAAAAGAAAGAACAAAACAAAAAGCAGAACAATTGTTAATAAGCAAGAAAGTGTTAGGCTTACCTCTGGCCCAAATACCTTGCAGTAAGCAATGCAAGTAGTATTATAATGAGTGAAGATAGCAATAGGACAATGACGGCGCTGTCAATCAACTTACCAACAACTGCTAACCGGGCTCTGGCCTCAAACAACACTGTCCTTCCGTCAACAACTCCGAGGCACTGGTATTCGCCGCTGTCCTGTGGCTTCACGTCATCGATATAAAGGATTCCGTTTTCCACTCTTGAAGATAATGGAAGTGATTGGTTGCCGACTCGACTCCAATTTAGCTCAACCGGACGGGTAGTTCCCCTCACAAAACATCTCATAGCAGCTCTATTTCCGGCCGCAACGGTTACCACACGGTCTTCAACAACAATATGTGGCACTACAGTACCCACCAAATCGTCTTCAACTATCAAATGAATTCGTTCTTCACTTGTCCCGAATGGCGAAGTACTGGTACACTAATCAACACAAATTTGCAATCAAATCAACAAAAATAAAATATATGTCACAGCAATACATACCACATAATCCCCTGCATCAGTATCGGTAACATTAGTTATTTCGATAACAGCTATGCCATCCCTTTCAGTGCTTGCAATGAATGTGGGGGCACCAGAGTATTGTTGATGTGATACTCGCCTCCAAATCAGATTTGGTTTGAGTTCACCACTGGCCTCGCACTCCAGTCTAACTTTTTCATTTGGTCTAACTCTATATGGAGTTGACTGTAAAATCTTAACTGTAGGTACGCCATGTATTTTCAACACTCCCTGTGCTGTTACTCTTCCAGCCATATTCTCTGCCTTTATTTAAAATTAATTATTTTATAATTAATTAATTAAATAACATTATATGACATACAGTGCATATATAGACGCCGTCTTCATCACCAGTAACTCTATTGAATCGAAGGACTCCATCGAGTAGTTCAGTGTTGGGTGTGAAGAGACTGCCATCACTTCGCCGCCAATCAACTAAAGGCGTTGGAATACCAGCCGTAACTCGACATTGAAATAAAGCGCTATATAAACAAATGTGTAACAACTTTAGCATTAAATCTAATTGAACTATAATTTTAATAAAAACTTCAAACCTTCCGCCTCTAACAACGGTTTGAGATGATTCGGGATATATTTCAATGGCAGGTATTTCTCTTCTTTCAATTTCAACGATTGCAGAACTTTGTGCCGAACCTTCCCTATTGTCCACTCGACAAACATATAGACCTCTATCTTCAATCACTGCTTTTTCAATTATAAGTAATTCTCCATCGGTTTTGTGTCTTAATGGCACTGAATCGCCGCCAATTTTTTGCCAACTTATAGTTGGTGATGGGCTTCCGCTGGTTACACATCTGAGCTCTCCATTGTGTCCCTGAACTATAGTTTGTCTTTCGGGTTCAATTCTGGCCGTTGGTATAGCCATTCCCGACTCCATCATAAGACGCGCCTGTGCTTCAGTTGTACCGTAAGCGTTACGAGCGGTACAGGTATACACTCCCTGATGTGCTTCAGTAACCCGGGCTAATATAAGCAATCCTCCAAATTGTCTCGAATCGTGTGGCAGTTCTCCGCCAGAATAACTCCACTTGAGATCACTTGTCTGAGTTGGACCCGCTTTGCAGTCAAATTTAACAGTTTCTCCGCGTTTGGCCTCGTAATGAACGGGAGATATAGTGACCTGAGGTTTGGTGCCAACATCGGGTCTTTTGTATCCTCTCACAAACAAAATAGTTCTTAAAAAGTCAGAACCAACAGAATTGGTTGAGTGACAGAAGTACTCCGATTCATCACTTTTGCGAACCGACTCTATTCTGAACACTCCGTTATTGAATGTTGCGCTCGGATTCATAATATTATTGCGACCGCCCGTCCATTTGAGTTGTGGTGGTGGGTAACCGTCGGCCGTACACTTAAACTCTACCAAATCTCCAACATTTACCTCTTGATAATAGGGTTCAATGCGAACGCGAGGGACCGACGGTTGAGTATTGGTCTCAACGACCAAAGTTGCGTGATCTTGCGCTACACTGTGTAAGTCAGAACCCGTGCAAATATAAGTGCCGCTATATTCGGGTTTCACATCAACAATAGTTAAGATTCCACTCGTTTCTGATGCTCTTGGGGGTAATGAACCACCCTCTTTAGTCCAAACCAAGTTATAAGTAATCTATAAATTAAATTATTTATTAATTATCAATCAATTATTAAGCAAACAATTGCTTACATCACTCTTTTGTGAAACTCCAGTGCATCTGAATGTAACCACAGAACCAATTGGCACTCTTTGTGCCTTTGGTTCATCAATATTAACACGAATTGTTGGTTCAGATCCTAATATTAATTGCAATAATAATTAAATCAATGTATTTTAAACCACAATAACAAAATAAATTTTTTCTTTAAATTTAAGAAACTGTAAGACTTTCGCGAATTCTGTAGTTTATTAATTACATATAATTTGCTAAATTTATATAAATTGTCAAAATACCTTGTTGTTTGCATTGCTCTCCATCAGCAGGATTGCCAGTATAACCAGGCGCACATCTTTCACAACGATTTCCCTTATTTATGTTTTTTAATAATTAAATTTTAATTTTATTCATTATGATCTCTCTCTCTCTCTCTCTCTCTCTCTCTCTCTCTTCTTTCTTTCTTTCTTTCTTTCTTATAAATTTTAAGTTATACTCAAGTAAATAAAATCTATTTATTTAATAAATAATTACTTCAAACCCAATTGGACACGAGTCGCATATGACATCGCCTTCCCTGTCATCCATATGACAAGTAGGTGAATACCTATAATATAATATTAAATACAAATTTGTAATTAAATTGTGTTTAAGAGTTAGTTTTTAATTATTGATTAATTAGTAATTAAAAGAATAATAAGCACTTGGCCTACCATTCTTGTGGAAAGCCTGATAACCACAAGTTATTTAAGCTTTTGTAAGCGTGAAGAAAGCAATAAAGTGTTTGAGAAAAGTGTTAATAAAAATTAATTTGTTAGTTATAATTATAATTATAATAAAAACTTACTGATGAGAGGGTGTAATCTGAGGACAAGGACAGGGCCGGCAACTATCTTCCCGGCCATGAGTGGCCGTTCCATAAAAACCTCGTTTACATCGTTCACAATGATCTCCTAATAAATGTTTTGTGAATTGGCAACAAATGAGTACCAAGACAATCACAATTATAAACAACTGTTGTTTGAACACTACCTTCAGTATTATGTTGACAATTAAAACACTCATGTGTTCGGCGATCGCAATCATTTGAATGATGATTACAGGGACAAGAGATGGACGGAGCTATACAACGACCTAAATAACGGCCCGATAGTTCCCGAATATATCCTGGACTGCAGTATTCACAAGACGAGCCTTAAATTAGTAATCAAACTAATTAATAAACTTATGGTAAAATATAGTCTAGTAAAACAAACCGGTATATCCATCAGAACATAAACACTTCTCCACAAAGACAGCCAATTCAGATGATGTATTAGTGAGCACTCCGTCATCTATTTCGATGTTTAAAATACTGGAATCAATGATCTGTTCGTCATAAGTGGCCTTAATATAGATATAATCAATGTTTTGCAGAGCCATCATAATGTCTTCTCGAGTGGTGGCTGAAAACAGTGGCGGACTTCTGGCACTCATATCATGCTTATGCCACTCTCCCTCCCAAAAGCGGATTTTAATGTTAGTGTCTGTCTTAGTATTATAGCCGTTGTTAAAGTAATGATACAAATGAATGCCATTTCCTTTCAGAATAACGTCAGGAATTTTGGGCGCTTTTGGCAAATAAGGCTCTCTATATCTGATTGTATAACGAATATATCCGCCATAACTCGCCAGTCTATTACCCAATACTTCGGACGGAAGATTCCAATAGAAAAAGACATCGTCGGGAGTTGTGGCCGGCATTACATCTGATCTAATGCTATATTCCCGAGTATTTGAGTTAAAAGTAACGGCGTTTTGATTGGGAGGGTATTGACGGCTCATATCGATATAACTGCCGTTTGGGTCGCGAATCAGTGGAATAACAGTTAGTTGTGACTGAACTCCAAGATTAACCACACGAAGGACACTGCTGTGACACGTCTCCGATACACCAAAACAGAAACACCGCAAACACTCCGACGGATTTTGTGCCAAATCATTGAATGATGGCGATTGACACACCGCGTGTTTAGCTATTCAGTAAAAATGTCACTAATCTTTAATTTATATAACCAATTAAAAGTAACTTACGTTTAACATCAAGCAGACAGTCATGGGCGGCCAAAACGGAATCCTTACTGTTAATGGCTTCGCAACTCCAGGCGCCCTGATCTGACACTTTGGCATCACGTATAGTGACAGTTCCAAAGCCATCAACACTTGTAACGGTAACTCTGGGCGGGTGTGGGATGTGATTCCAATTCAATCTCCAACTTATAAGTGGAGTTGGAGTGCCAACCGCTCGACAGCTAATATTAACAGTTTGTCCCTCAGCTACAGACACCGTCTCGGGTGGAGGAGACACCACAGTAGGCGCTGAACACCCAATCTATTCATACATTTTTATTTTATAATAATTATAAATTATAACAATTATTGTATAGATTATATATTTTTAAATTTTATAAAATAAAAAATTATACCTCGTCGGTCTTATCCTGACAGTCAAACTCCCCATCGCACTGATAACTTCTAGGTATACCTATTTAGTCATTATAGTAATTGTTTTTAGCTTGAACATTTTATCTTAATTTAATTTTAAAAATTAAATTTGTAAAACTATTTTAAATAAAATAATAATTTTTTTTATAAAAGTTTATTTTAAATGATTTATTTGTAATGAATAGTTTGAAATATGACTTAAGAAAGTGTCCAATAAAACTTACATTGATCCCCAGAAATGCATTTATATTCATCGTAACGGCAGGGAGATCCCAGAGCGGCCGGTTCTTTGACCCAGGACAAATAAAATATAGCAAAAATATAAATGAGTCGACTATTCATTTTTTTAGATCAATTATATTGTTAAAAACGAGGGAAATTGTAAGCTGTTATATGTAAGCAGTAGGTGGGAGCGGCCCATCCAGTCAATAGTGTAGCGCATACTTACCACAAAAAGTCTCGTCGCTGTTATCTTCGCAGTCGTTATCAGAATCGCAGCTAAAGATTAACACGTTTTGTGTCAATAAAACGACAGATTAAATACAACGCCGACAGACATACCGCCAGGTCTTGAGTATACAGCGATTGTTTTGGCACTGAAACTGATTGGGTTCGCAGTAGTGAATGCAATTCAACTCATCGCTGCTGTCCGAGCAATCAGAATCACCATCACTGCAATACATTCACATTAGCTAATCGTACAAAACATATAACCCCATCACACATACCACACATATTCACGTGATATACACTGGCCGTCGGCACACATGGCCTCGTTCTTTGAGCACAAGCCGGCACCACCCGTCGCGGTCAACACTAGTGGCTCTATTGGCTCTATTGGCTTATTATTAGTATTATGTAATTACAGAATAGTGAATAGTTTGATGATACTTACGGTCGCAATTGAGCGTGCATAATTGAGCAAGCACATAGATAAAGGCAAGTAAGTGTGTCATATTGATTGGTGCCATCATATGACACACGTTTTGCATATATCAAGAGACGCCAGAAGAAAGTGTTAACGAATGCACTCCAGAATCCACTGTTTGACAGCTCTGTGCGTTCAGAAGCTGGCGGTCACTCAACCATTTGCACACTACATGTACTCTACTATAATGTATGGGTTAAGTGCTGTGTCAGCACAATATGAATATGGAGAGGTGATATATTAAGACATTATTTACATTATCTCTAACATCATATTCTTGGGTTAATTTGTGATCCAAATTTGGAAACAGAATCTCTATGGCAGACTAGACAGTGCAGTTTGTATGTATACAGATGTATATTCAAATGTACTTTCAAATGTACAAAGATGTACAAAGATGTACTAGAGCATTCCTATGTTCTAACTCTTCACTTGACTCTCTACAATGTACAGTGAAGCAGTCAAAACAAACTAATATGCAGCACATGCGCTCAGTTCATAATCATCATTTAGAGTATTTGGTCCAAGCACACTCTTTCATTACATTATATTCAATGAGCAGGGTCAATATTGATTTCTATAAGAATAATGTATGGTTAGATCAGCATATAAGCTTTGTCATAGGATCTGGTACAGTTTTATTCTAATGATTAAGTTTTGTAATACATTTAAATAGATATTTAGTGAATAGACAACAATATATGATAAGAAACAACATTTTAGCTAAACTTTTAATTAATGAAAACGACTTGAATTAAGCAATAGATATAGACATTAAACTGGAGTATTATATTTAATGCAATTGGAGTCAGTTTCTGGATCTGATGTATGTCTTCGAGTATTACCTCCAGAAGAAGAGAGGGCGCGGACTATCTTCGGGTTATAGAGTTTGGGATCGGAAACCATGCGAACAAAGAAACTTCGTTTGTATCTCAAACTCATTTTCCTCTTGCGATCCAACATAAACACCTCATCTTCGGCTTCATCCTCCACATTGTCCACATTCTCTTTCTGTTCTTCCACTGTTTCTTCTGTAACTTGTTTGCGAACCTTAGTGTCCATTTCAATCATCTCAAACAGGTCTGAAGCGAATCCACTGATTACATCAAACGCGTGGTCAATGTCCATGTCATTGGCGCGTTGGGCGCACACACAGAACCGGATGACGTACTTATCATTGAGTAATGAGGGAACCATATGAAGTTTGCCCGATGCGTTCATCGATGACAATAACTTCTGGTTTATTGTATTTGATCCCTATTTGATCGACATTCAGACATACAATTACATAATACATTGACAATATATATTTAGTAAGCATTACATTCAATATATTTAAATAATGTTACCTTAAGACGAAAGCAAACTAATCCCAGAAGAACTTCATTCATCACTTCAAATCTTTCATCTTTTCTAACAAGTTGTGCAAAACGTTTGGCCAGACGTACGTGCTATCAATGGGCATTATTATTTTAGTTTTTAATATATCTTTAATTGTTTAAAAAAAATAATTTCTTGTTTTATTTTATTTGTCAAATAACTAACTTTAAAATTTTTAATTTGTTAGACAAGCTATACATTTGAATTACAGACTATACTTTTGAATGTGAGAATACAGGCAATGATAGGACATTATACATGTATACTCTATTAAAAAGATGCCAAATGGTTATGCATTCAATTAATCATTAAATTTTAAAACTTGTTTCACTTGTATTTACTTTTCAATACTATTAATATAAAATAAATTGCATTAAAAACAATCAAATATATACCCTAATTTGTTGATTATAACGTGAGCAAATATATAAAGCAAAAGGATAATAATACAAATGTTATGTAAAAAGTGTCTAGTATACCGCGAATAATGTACAACACGAATCAAATATATAATTCATATATTTTTTATTAACATTATTATATTTTCAATAAATATAGTGATACTTTTGTTTTATTTACTATTGAATTACATACAGATTTTGAAAGTTTTTAATAAATAGACAATTATTTTACTAAATTTAATTTTGTTAGTTGATTTATATAAAAAAAATTTATAACGCAACCCCCGTGCATAACACTAAAGTGGTACTTTTTTTTAATGTTTCACTTTTTTCATGTTTAACGCGCGCGTTATAATCCGAAAATTATGGTAAAATGAATGCACGTTTCAATTGATTTTAAACTTACTTCTCGGATATATTTTTGCAGTCCTTCGACACCATAATTGCGAATAACAAACCTTTTGATAAAATTTATGCGAATTAATAATATTTTATATAAATTTTAGTTAAATTATAATTTACAAATAAACTTTTATTTACCATAATTTCAAAGATCTGAATCTTCTTGATAAAGGTATTCCCCAATGCTAACATTAATAGAAAAATTAGTATTTTTTCAAAATTTAAAAATAACGTTTATTTTTAACAAATAAAAACTTATTTTAAATAAATCACCCGATAATCAATTGTGTCTGAATAGCTGTGCTGTAAATATAGTTTTAAAAATTAATATTTTGTTGGTTTGAAAATTTGTTTAAATCAATTTTGTAAGCTCATAAAAATGTTATATGTATAATATTATGAAATAGATTTAATACCTGGAGATATAGTGGATCAACTATAAATGCCTGGGTTAATTTGAACCGATCCTTAACCCTATAATTATTTTAAATAAATTATATTAAAAAATAATATATCGTAATGACAAACTTGGATTCTTACCAAAGTAGATTGCAATCAAAATTTACCTAGGTAATAGCAATTATTAATAAACTAATAATAATATATTTTTAATTTGAAATAAATTACCAGCATCCATTTGTTTGGATTCATATTGAATGATGAAGCGTACTGTTAATAAATTAACAATTATTATTACAATACTATAACAAATGTATATAATATTATCAATTCATACTTCTATGCCATACATAAGATATTGAAATTCAGGGCATATAAAAGCACTGCCAGCATAAGCCGCGTCCACATGAAGCCATACACCTTTGATTAAAACAAACAATTTCTTATTTTATATAAGTTTCAACATTTTTTATTTATTTAAAATTTAATAAGAATAGTGTTTAAAAATTTCAAATAACTTATATTGATTATAAATTCCCGTTTAAAACTTAATTACTATTACTATTGTTTTATTATAAAATTAATAGATGTCTAAAAAAGTAAATGGTTGTACATTTCTGTCTACAATAAACTCAATAAAAATAATTTAATATTGAGTTTACACTTTTAGTTTTATATATAGATAAAAAGTTATCAAAGTTATAAAAAGACAATAAGTAACTTAAGTTTGAAAATAAATTGAATTGAATTTCTTTTTAAAAAATTATTTATTTATTTTGTCTATTTATTTGTCCGCATTATGTTTGATAAAAGTTAAAACCATTTATTTATTGTACAAAAGTTGTTTTAACTAAATGTCACATATTATTATATAAACACTCGTTTAGTATAAATTCAATTTTCAAACTATACTTAACTTGCATTGCATTTTTTGATTAAAAGTTATTTTTTGAATAATTTGATTAAAAATGAAATAATGAGACAAATGATACCTTGTCGTTGACAGATGGGTCCAATTTCGCTGATGGCGTCAAAGGAACAGCAGGATGTGGTGCCGAGAGTGGCCGATACGAAGAAGGGCACTAAACCCATTTGACGATCTTCTTGCATCGCTTTCTCTAATGGCATTCCTCTTAAGGAAAAGTTGTCGTCCGTATCGAGAATGCGGAGCTTTACAAATGCAATCATCGCTGCCTTCTCTACACATGAGTGAGCCTTATGTGTGAAAATGGGATTTATTTGTTAGCAATAATACTATGAATGCAAATGCAAATGTAATGCAAAAATCTTTTATTTTACTTCTTTAGAACAATAGCCGATTAATTTGGACAAAAGTACTCCTTCCTCGACAAACGGCTGCTGTTGTTTAAGCGCTTGTATGGTATTGTGTCGCGCGGCCAACAGTGACACTAACACACAATCGCTGGCTGAGCCCTGTTTGACAATTTTATTATCACTTCTCATATCTAATTTTCATCATTTTACTCATTTCAATCACTTCCTTATCATTAATAAAATCGTTTCTAAATATAATACTATATTTAACTAAATTATCAATTGCTACTTTAACAAAATACTATAAATATTAATTATACAAAATTAATCCAGATAAGTTATACGTTTATATAAAAATTTATATATAAGTTTGTTTAAATAATTTTTAATAAAATTTAATTTATATTTAACACAAAATATTATAAAAGGCTATAATTATTTAATATTTTAGTTAAATAAAAATAAAATATCATTGTAATTTACAAATCATGCTTTAATCTAACATACCGATCCTAACCTATATCATTAAAGTTTAATAACTTTCTGATCCTATATTAGTAATTAAGCGTTTGACAAAACAAAAGACACTTATTATAGCAAATAAAGATTTGATTTGATGTCATATTTAGTTAAGCTTGTTTATTATTACATTGATACAATATAACAATTATAATAACAATTAGAAGAAAGATAATTACCTGAATAACACCCCCGCCTTTGCTTTTATTATCTGGAAGGGATAGGAATTCATTGGGCAAACCAATCATTTTTCCCATCCAGTCTAACATTATTAACTCCAATTCAGTACAAGCAGGACTCGCAGCCTTTTATTATTTTCACATTTCAAATTAAGACATAGTAAGACATTGGTAATAAAAATGGTGCAAATAGATACTTACCCACGAAAAGCCAACACACCCGATGGCATCTGAAAGCATATCTGCCAGAATAGAAGGATAGGAATTACCGGCCGGGAAGTAAGCATGAAATCTCGGGTGCTGCCAATGTGTCACTCCAGGCATTATATATTTTTCAAAATCAATCATAATTTGGTCCCAATCTTCAGACCTTTTCGGGGCTGAATCGGGAAGAAAATCTTTGAGATAACCGGGTTCTACATCTGGAGTGACTCGTCTTTGAGAAATTGTTTCCAAATAATCTGCGATGTAATCAACCATTTGTTTGCCGCGACGACGAAACTCTTTGGTATCCATTGGCTTCGCAATTATATTTTGATTCAATTTGTTGCCAGAACTGTCGAGCTTTTCGGTTGTAATGACCGCTGCTTTTGTACCCTTTCTGGTTGATGTTGGGGTGGATGTGGTGGCTGTCAGTGCACCGGTCGATGTTGTGGTCGGTGACTGAGGTCTGGGAGTAAAAAGGGAACGGCAGTCGCCAAAGAGGCGCATATAGCACAACCAGTCCAAGTGCCACAGTTTGACGCAATCACTCTCTACTCTTCAAATCAAAATCAAACAATCTCTACAAATACGGTATATTTTATAACACTTTTTCATACAATAAGTTTCAATTAAATTAAACGTTATTTGATTGCCAATTGAGTGAAACCCACTCTTATAAACATCATTTACAATGTGTGGCACTTATCTTAAGTGTTGTCTATAATATATAAAACACAACTTTTATATAAATTTGTGTTTTAATTAACATTTAAATAAGTTTGAAAAGTTTTCTTTAGTTGTGAACCAATAATTAACAACAAATGATTTAAATAAGCGTTAAAAATGATAAATTGATAATGACTTAAATAATGACTTGACAGTGGTTTCACTTTATTTTATATTATATATTGTATTAGAAATACAACTAATAAAAGCGGCGGTTCCTACTAGATCTACAAGTGGTACGAGACTAGTTGTACCATCACTGCTAAACCATCAATGCCTGAATGGTTTCCTTGGAGACCTCGAAGAATATGTGATGTGATATGAAATGTTTTATAAATGAAAGAGAATGTGCTATCATTTAAAGTGATCGTCGAGTGCATCATAACTCTCGCATCACATCATCGTTTTCATAGCTTTATATTTTCAATTAACTACAGAAATTTGTGTGAAAGCATAATGGTGTGACCCCTCACATATTTGTCCAAAATATATTATCATCAACTCTTCAATATACACTATAGTCACTATACCCACTGCTTTCACCAGCAATGCATTCATATTTAAAAGTATTCCCATTTTTATAGCAATAATCAAAAGCAAACGATCATCTATTGTATGACTTTGTCTGCTGTAATAACTTATATATCATCTCTATATAAATGTTTACTCCAACCTCGTTTGAATGCCTCACGTTGGATTGACCGAGCTTTATACACAAAAGGCTGTATCTCAAAATATGCAGAAAGGTTATACCCAT
>JAQIWK010000425.1:0-16641 GCA_034695265.1 Dissorhina ornata | reverse complement strand
AGAGAGAGAGAGAGAGAGAGAAAGCGGTGTTACGTCTCTCCCACACAGAATAAAAGGCTGTCGCCAATGATATGAATGAATTTGATTCTCACTTAACATTTATTGTTAAAATTAATTCCTATTATTAAAAATGTATTAATATTTTAAAATGATATAATAATAGTAAAATGTTTTGTTAAATAATATTCATTAAAAAACTCAATGAAATGTTTAGGCAGAGCATCTGTGGTCAAAAGCATATTGAATACAATAGTTGATGGTGTGAAGTGCTATTATAGTGCTCTCTAAACATACTAAATAACAATGTATAACTAAGTATAACTAAGCTATAACTTCCGGTAACTTAAACTTATTTGGCAAATATGTTACGTTAAAGTGAAAGGAAAAGTTGTTTTTCATATCACTGGCAGTTAATGATAAAAACATTGACACAATTGTATTGTAAAATAATTTTGATGCCATTAGTAAGTCTATGGTTGTAGTGTTTTAGTGCATTAAATTACACAAAGTTTGTAAATTATGGGCCATTTTGGGGACCTTTTTATGTAACTCTTGGAAGCGAGTGGTGAGCGAAAGAAGAAGGATATTTGTGCCCCAAAACGGCCTTCACTTGACTTCACATACAAACCAACTCTACAGACTGTTAGGGCTAAGGACTGGTAGGGCTGCTGCTGGTGCTGATGGTAAGGCTGATGACCCTTTGCAGGAATGCCTTCGCTTTACTCGCATTTCTTTTTGACTAAACATACAGCAGTCGGAGAGACAGAGATATACACATCAAATAACACACAAACATATTATACACAGAATACTATTCACATACTATTCCCATACCTCCAGTGTTACACTAATACTCAGCTCTCTATTCTAACACCGATTCCTCTATTCTATAGCCAAAGCCTATATTCTAATCGCAAGTCTATCCCTGTATTACCAAACATATTGTCTTAAATGTCATTTCAATTCATATCATTATAATGTTTGTCGTCAAACAAAATGCGACAAAAAAAGTGTTAAATTTATGTCCCATTTTTCATGCCTTTCCTCTCCACTCAAAGCATCTTTAATTGTGAACCACTTCTAGGCTTAGAGTTCATATAAGCGGTGAACCGGTCTATCATTGCTATACAATACGCATATCAGTCTTAACTGTGCCCCCAATCCTATACCACAACCACCAGCTCCTCAATTGTCATCCACTAAACACTTATTGAAAACATATAGAGTTTAATGATTTGATGGGACAGTTGACAACATAGACAAACACATATAGTTAGAGACATTGGGTTGAGTTTGACCAGTGTTTGGTCAATGGGTTGTGTGGTCTCGGGTGTGCCGGTGTTGGTGGTTAGTTAGTGGTGCGGGTCATGTCATGTACACGTAATTTGTGTGTTAGTGTGTTGTCTCTCCGCCATAGCTGTGAGTGTATTGAGTGTTGAATGCATTGAACACTCAATAGACTGTGTATTGTATTAAAGCTATAGTAGTGTTGAGTGAAGTCACTGATTGACTGTCTATTGAATAATAAGTTTTTGATTGTTTTGATTACTAATTGATTTGTTTGGTCGGTGTGTCGGGTCTGTAGTGGAAGTGATTGCTCGGACATTGACTGACCAGGAGATGAAGTGGACAAGAGATACATCGGTGTATAGTGTAGTCGAGTGGTGATCACTGACGGCATCGCTGGTCACCAATGGTTGAAACCTTTGGTGTCTGAAGTGGACGGACGGTGTCTGAGTGTAATGTTTGGATGTGTTTGGGTCTGTCTTTAATGGAGACCCAATCGGATCCAAATGCAGATCACAATCGATCAGACCATCTGAATAAGAAGAAACAGAAATACAAGAAATGCAATAATAGTGTCAATAATAATAAGCACCACAACTGTAGTAAGTGTTTAAAGAGCCATAAGTGTTGCGATGGACATCACATCAACGCTTCCAAAGACAAAGACAAACATCAAAACAAACCACAGAAGGAGAAGCACAAGAAGAGCTCAATTAACAACAAAAGGGATGCCAGTGTTGGACACGATTTGACCGCAAAATGCAATAACAATAAGAAAAACAAAGACATCTTGAGCTCGACGTCCAACCATAAGGTGATTAAAAACAAAGACAGTCATCACCTGAAGACCAATAAAGATGTTATCGCAAGTAATAAGAGTCTCAACGATCTGTTGGACAACAATAAGAGTCTTTCAAATCGCGAAACCAGTTTAGACACGACATCGACGAAGAACTCTGTGGTTGCGGTCAAAGAGTTTAAGTTTTTTAAAGAGAAGGCCAAACAGAAGAAGAACATAACTGCCGCCACATCTAAGTCACCAAAAAGTGGCAACACTTGCAACACCAGTGGCACCACATCCGGCAAACAGTCGCTTAAAGCGGCCGATGGTTTGTCGCCGAGTGGTGTGAGTGATAGCTGTGCTAAACCTAAATCAAAGACAATCGCATCCAAACAATCCAAACACTGGTGTGTCAGTGGCTCTACATCACCCTCTGGTGGCTCTCAAGCCTCCAGTAGTGCTAATACTAGTTGTGATCTGAAGACTACTAAAGTTAAAACTAACGCTAAGACAAAGTGTAATCAACACTCAAGTGATAGTGCAAACAGTCCAAGACATTCAACACCCAATAAGACAACATCGGTGTCACCTAAAGCTACTAAAAACAAGACATCCATCGGTGACCAAAAGGATAGTAAATGTGCTAAAAGTGATACCAAACGGAAGAGTAAAGTCAAAATCATTAAAACCAATGTCTTGTATGACGAGGACATCATCGATGGGTTCGCTATACTTAGCTTTAAGAGCTTTGACGACATTGAGGTTTGTATCACGTCTTTAGTATTACTCTAATATTCATACCATTGGTAACCATATGTAACATATTTTATGCTTATATCTCAAGTGTTTATATAATATTAGCCATCAATTAGTCATTGATTATTGAATACAATATTCTTATTGTTTATAATAATAAGTCAAAACATAGCCATAAGTCGATACCTAATATAGTATTTATTTTTGATTATTGATCGCTAACTGAGCCGTGAAATGTAGACAAATGTTTAGTAAATATGTTTTTATAGTCGATATGATTATAGATTAGTTGAGTATATTATGTAGTGGTGTTGGCGATGGCTTAATGTCTGGGAATGGGTTGTATTGGTTAATAAGTGAGTCAAACCAATTGCCAGTGCAATGCACTCATGCCATTGACATTTTACATGTAGTACATGAGTATTATAAACCCATTTCTTGAGCTATACCTCCACCACCATATGATATGCATTTCATTTACTCAATGATCAGACAAATTATGTACTCAAAGCACAATATGTTTGTCACTTATCTAACTATCTTTCCAACCGGTAATTGAAAAACATTACAATTTTTTAAGTCTAACTTTTGTTTTATTTGTTTCAAACACTTGATTAGTTTGTCTTTTTGAAAGTATATTATACGCTATACGTAGAGTCGGTATAGACTTTGATTGTCTTATAATTGATTTTAATTTGATTTGAATTCATATGAGAAGTACAATTGACAGCTAATTCTTATTGATTTAACGATTAAATTGATTTGAAATATAATACTTAATGTACTTAATGTTGATTTGATTAATAGGTAACAATTAATGGCAAAACAAAGAAACAAAAGCAGAAAGAAAAGGAAAAGCAAACAAAAGACGATACATGCATATCATCAAAGGTATCGTCGAGTTGTACTACTTCTTCGTCGTTGTCATCCCAATTGAAATGTTATAATAATAAGTTAAATGATAGCAAAGGCTCTAAATTGAGTGCAAATAAACATTCAAAGAGTGGAGTGAAACACATTAAGAGTACTAATAATAAAGTTGTAGACAAGAGTTGTGCAAATGGTGTGGTGGAGTCGTCGGAGTCTAACTCCAACTCCAATACAAACTCTAAACTTACAAAATGCTCGAAGAAAGTGAAACAAAATGAAAATAATAGCAATAATAACAATAAGAATAATAATAATAATAAAAATGTTGACAATAAAGACGAACAGAAGTCAAACAATAATAATATAGTGAATCCTTCAAAGAGCCAGTCATTGGATTCGTTGTCAACTATTTTAGCAGTTAATAAAAAGACATCAATCAAAGCACATAAACCACAACAAACTAATCATAAAGTAAGTCATTTGCTTGGCTTTTGTTACATACACTCTCTCATTGCCAGCCCTTCCCTACCATTCCTCCTCCGCTAAGCATTTTGTTTTACAAAAACAATATTTCTTTTTTAAAATTATCCACTCTTTTCGCATCAACTTTACACACTTTGCAGTTAAATATACAGTTAGTCTAATATAATTATAACAATACATTTGTTTCCTTTTAAATACTTGATTCAATTGAACGCAACTCTTATCATGTTTTCTAATAAATGTCACAACAAATAGACATTAAATTCAATGCCGTTTTTTTGTTACGACAAACTTTGCATAAAATGATATTAGAGTTACTGACTATTATATTGCCATCGATTTATGTTAAGAGCAAATAAATATAATTTATATAGTGTTTATAGTCGAGCGCTTAAATGGGCTTTAAGTTATTAATCTGTGTTTTAGCTCTTAATTCTGGTAACGATGTGTTATGAATTGGTTGTGCACTTGATTTGTCACATATTGTAGTCTCAATCGATGGCTACAATGAAGCAGTAGTTGATTGAATGTAGCATTTAATGTAAAGTTAAATCAATTGTTATATATTTTGAAAGATTTGGTCAAATGTTTGTGAAAATATTAGCACAAAAATATATATATTGGGATCAAAACATTGGTATAGCTGTTAGTGTCGGTGAGCGCCGTTTGTAATCAATTTTATCGATTTGAGCGCAACGTTAGTATAAATGTTGGAAATGTTTGCCACAAAAATATAGGAATTTCACAGAAGTTCACATTTGCAGTCAAAATAATATCTTTATGTAATATACAGTACAGTGTATATCTGTATATTATTATATACACTATAGACCAGTGCTCATCACTAATAATAAAACATTTGTTATTACTTTTCGCTCAATTAACACTCAAATGTTTTACCACTATTTAATTGATTTCAAACATTTTTATGTCTGTATTATTATCATTGTTATGATTACATAAATCTTTTCATTTTTAGCAAACACTGATTTACTTTAGTTATTCACACAGTGTTTATTCACTAAACTTGGTATATGTTTGCCGATTACCTTTATTTCTTACTATTTTAATGCTTTTAAAATAAATTATTTTTGTTGTTGTATAACCCGTGGGTTATAAACTTAAAAATACTTGAATTAAATCCTGTGCTGTTGAGTGTAAAACTAGAAAAATATTTTTTGTTTTTTTGGGATTAAATTTGGTATATTTTGTGAACAGAATCGATACAAGTATTGCTTTGTTAATCATTATATGACTGTCCATTTAAATAATTATAAATTATAATAATTGTTTACAACGTTTATCGTAATATAATTAACAGTTCATTATTGTTATGCATTTAATTGAATTAATAGACATCCAAACGATGTGTGAAAAAAGTATATATATTTTTTTATTTACTTTTTTTTTATTGAAATGACGTTAAGCTTTGAGAATAAATTTAAATGAATGCACGAATGGTTTGGGTTTTAGATTTGATAGCATTTTGTAAGTCATATTATGTGTTGAGATTTGTAAATAAATTGGCAAAAAAAATAATGTTTATATTGTGAGTATATAAACAGCGGAAATAGCTTTAAAAGGATCGCAAAGTTTTTATTAGTTTTAAACATTTGAGTTGTTTTTTATTCGTTTGTTTTTCATTGAGTTTTATCGGAGATTTAGTTTAGAGACTCGTTTGTGATGTAATATTGAATCGTTTTTGTTTTTATTTGGTGTCATAAATACAATCCGACAAATATTCAAAGTATTTTAATTTGAATACATTTAGAAATCTATTTACTAAATAATTATATATATGGAGAAAAATGTTTGAAAAATAAATAGTTTTGTTAACTTTGAGAAGAATTTGTATACAATATTGTTAAATGACTGCCATTTATGCATATCATATGAATTGTTGAAATGTATTGAATAGAAAATTTTAATATAATTTGTATAACTTATTGTATATTATAATAGTTTATATAACAATAGTTGATTGTTGTGTTAAATTTATGATAAACTTATTTATTTGCTTATTTTTATATTTACAAGTTTACCAACATTTGTAAACTGTTTAATAATACTTTGTTGTAATAAGGTATTGACAGTAGTTATTAGGTGTTTTACATCTTTTTATAATAACATTTTAAATTAGTTTTTAAATATAATTAAAGTCATTAATGTATTAAAATATAGTGTCATTTACTAATATATAGTTAATTAATGCAATGTTACATAAATAGTTAAAATGTTATTTATATATTACTATATACACATATAGTGTAGTGTTTAATGAGTTTAATCTCAATAGTGTTTTATAAGCTCTTAAATAGGATTAAATGCAATCAATTAATAAAAGGCATTATAATGTATTGTCATCTAATCAGTTATAAATTATAACTTATAATCAATGTTTATTTTATTTATTTATTTATTCTTTATTACAACTACACTGTAAAGTATTTTGTTGAATAAGTTTTGTATTAATTTTGATTAAATGAAACAAATCGTATTATCATTATTTGAGTTTTTCTATGATTATTGAATTTAAAAACAAAAATGAATATTAATATAAATATAATGTTATATAATGTGATACATTAAAGCAAAACTAGTAATACATTTGTAATATAAATAAAGTTAATTAAGTGAATGCTTTCATTTGAAATAATAATTTTGAAATAAAATTATTAGTTATGAAAGCTTTTATTTAAAATATAAATTTTATTTTTATTTCAATAATTGACGGAAATAAATAAATTACACGTTTAATGTGTTTTTATTTTTTGATATATTATTATGGGTTGAATTGAGGAAAATAAAAGTAATCTAATTATTATAATTTGTGTATAATGTGCTCAAAAATGTTTTTCAAGTCAATTGTTTTTAAAAGTATTAAATCTTTTGTTTGTTTGAAAAATTAATTCAATGTTTTTAATAATAGTAATAAACGTTTAATGAGTAAAACAATTGTTTTAATAGCTTATATAAAAGGCAATATAATTGTTATTATTATTATTTTTTATATCTCACATTAGCTTAAAATGAATGTTAATTAGTGTTAATTGTTTTAATTTAAATGTAAATATAATAATAATACAGCGTTTTGTATTATCAATATTTCATGTGTTTGTAAAGCAAAAAACATTATACATGAAAAAGGCAGTATCGGTTGTATGTGTTTACATGAAAAAACCAGCAGTTTTTATATCAAATATTCAATTCATAGTTAAGTTACGCAAAGAAGTGAACAAAATATATCAATAAAAGAGTGAATTTTAAAATTGAAAAATCAATATTTCTTTTGAGAAAATGTTTGCGCTTTCATTGGATTACAAATGGCTCTTAGATATGAAGGGAGAAAATGTAATAACTTTTAAAGTATTTAAATTTGTTTTATTTTAGTTTTTTTGGTGAAAAAATTGTTTCTATTTTTTAAATATTATTTTTTTATAAATATTTAAGTAACGAATAATTTATTTGATGTATTTATGTCTTATTTGGAGTGATTTTTATAGTTTTAAATATTTTGAAACTAATTTAATGCAAATAAGTTTGTAATATAATACAATCAGATGTTGTAATGATCATTGTTTTGATTGTCAGTGTCAGTGTTTTTGATTAATTTGATTTACAATTCAATCATATTTTATATTGAGATTAACATAAAGTAAATTCATTGCATTTTTCAAGTAATAATTTATATTTTGTTTGAATATAATATGCGTGTAAATGATTGAATTATTTATGATTTAATAATAAGTAGTGAATGGTTAGTGAAAATGTAATAAATGTTTGTTTTTGTGAACTCAACTCAAAAGTTGTTTAGAAGTAGATTTGAATGTAAGAGATGTTGTAAGTTGTAATACAATTGGATTGAATGGTGTTTTATTTGGTTATATTGGGTTTCTATGACAACTAAGGGAGCACTTGTGCATCACTTTTGTCGTCCATATAATGAAAGAAAAGAATAAAAGAGAGTTAGAGTTGGGATACAAATGGAGCGCAAGTGATGGATGAGGAGATGAGGAGCGGACGGAAAACGAAATTATTGATGGTTTTGCTTATAAATACTTTTAGGTCTACTGAGTACTACAGTGTAGTAGAGTAGTGCTCTGCCATTACATTCTTGTGCCTCACTATTCACTGAATATAAGCACTACTCATAACAACCAGTAATTCGTTGCCCAAACTCAAGGCAAAGCTTTAGTCGCTAAAAGAGGATTCACTTCTGGAGCACATATGATATGACATATAAAAAACAGTAGAGAATAGAGTTTTGAGTGAATGAGCAGCTCATTGACAAATCGATGTCACCAGTAGTCGAGCCGTGTCTGCCATCACTGGAAACACTGGTTTGCCTTTTGTTTAGAGATAATCACTACAATTCATGCAATCGATGACTCGATGATCTCCCGCAGGAATTCCTGCGGTAAAACAACTGTCAATTGCATAATAAACTAATGCATAAATGACTTGATTATCGGCCCCTAACTTATCGTAAATCAATGATTTGTTTTTGCTTTTTATACATTTTATTCATTTTGGTGTTTGTTTTTATGCTTTTATTTTTTGTTTTTGTTACTTCATTCTAACCATATTGTAAAAGATTACATACATTTATAAAATGCATTAAATTTAGTTATCATTTTATTTTTATTCAATTTATTCATCCAGTATTGAAATTGTCAAATATATCTGTTATTAGATAGACTATAGGGAGTGAGTGTGTGTGTGTGAGAGAGAGAGAGAGACGACTATTATATAATGTGAAAAGACTGTGAAAAGTGAATTAATGAGAGTATCGCATGTTTGAGTAGTATTAAGAGATGGTATGCTTTTGTTGCAGTATAGCCTGACATGCGATGGCAAACAATGGCTTATTTCTATAATTTATATATCATTTTCTGTTATGATTTTTATATTTTTAATTCACTCTTACTTTACTTTAACGGCTAATACCAATATATAATAGTTTATATTAATTGATTAATAACTGTCACGAAAAATTGTTTTACTATTAGTTTTGATTATTTTTTAAATATTATTATTTTTATTTTACAATATTTTTTAATTTAATGATATATTTATTTTACTTTTGAAAAACCTGTCACACATTGCTAGCTATTAATTACTCGATGTATTTAATTATAGATATTAATATCATTTAATAGCATTTATAGTAAAATAAATTTTATTCTTTAATTATTATTATTGAGTGCTTTGATTAACAAATTTTTGTAATTAATCTTTCATTTAAATGACAGCTTACAAAAAGATAATGTTTACAAAACAGCTATTAGTTATGAATTTGCATTTAATTAATGTTTTGTATACATTGTAATAAAAACACAATAGGTTTATGTTTTATTAATAGCTAACATGTTTTTAAATATTTATTTACACATAATAAATGAGAAATATTATGAATATATTTTTAAAAATTTTAGTAAACTTTTAAATAAAGAATTTAAATAATGTTTAGAAAAATGAGTTTTTAGTATATCTTTTTTAACATGAAATATAATGTATAAAACGATTGCTAATATGGTTTTGGTTTGAAAAGCACTGTTTTAGGTCTTAACTAATAAATTCTTGTCAATCAATCAAATATGAGTTAATCTTAATATAGTGTCTGTCGATAGTAATACAGTTGAGACCGTATTATATTCAACCGCAATATCGACACCAGTTTTATGGTTATTATTATTATTATTGAAGTCAAAGCCAATGTTTATTTATAGCATAACATTTGACATGCGTTTCCAATACTTTATAATTTGATTTTTAAACCAAAAAATCAAAGAATCATTGATTTTATTTGTATTCAATTCGACACCAAAGCTGAGGGGATGAACGGGAGAGGGGAGAGGGAGCGACACGTGACTAGACTATTGATTACAAACACAATCTGTGGCTATAAAATACAATTTGAGTTTAGAAAGTAAGACACAGAGTGGTGCCCAACACCACACATATACATTGTGGTACAACCGGGAGTCAAGGCTAGCCACGAATTCCCTAACTAAAGCCCCTGACATGTAAACTCACGGCCCCTCCTACCCCTACCATCTCATGTTAAGTCCCTCTAAACCAGGTGTTTACCGATTGACAACAAAATGCTAGGTATTAGTGTTTTTTGGTAAATCATGTAAAGGGAGTGCTCCCCCTCATAGACTAGTCCCGTCACCACACAGAATAGGAATCTTGACTATCATTATTACAGAGAGTGAACGTCTCGTTCAGACTTACCAAAGCACTAACACTCACAATACATGTAGTGCTGTATCTGTCGTTTTGTGTCAATTTTGTTATTCAGTTGGCATACAATTGCACTTCTTTTTTACTTTCTTCTATTTGCCCATCGCTTACACTCTTATAACTTATATACAATTTCTCTCTCTCTCTCTCTCGTATTGCGATATTTTTTTGTGTTATAAATTAGAAGAATAACAAAAGAATTAATGAAATAAATGTTTGACAAATTAAAAAATAACATATAAATCCAATTAAATAAATAGAGATTATGTTTGCAATTGATTTGGTATAATGTGTTAGTCATTAAGCGTTTAGAACATAGATTTGAATTAATAGTTATTAATAAATTGAATAATAAATAAATTGTTTGAAAAACAGTTTGTGAAAATAAATTAGTCATTTGATTTGTTATGATGTGTGAAAAAATTGTTTAAATAAATGATTAATTAGTGGTTTTATTTGTTAGAATATTTGAATCGATTAGTTATATATATACTTATATTATATAAGTTATATATTATATATTTTTATAGTGTGTGTGATATTAATTTTGTTTAATTATAGTTCATTCAACTGAAATGCAAATATTGTTCAACAAGTGCTCTCTAATTGCATTAGGTTTTTAGGTGTTTAGTGTATTGGATGTAGTGAGAGGTTAGTTGTTTAAAGTGTTTATCCAAACATAGATATATAGTGTGTATAAATATAAAGTGGATTTTGAAAGTATTAGATTTCATTGTCATTATTTGATATGTTGATGGACTGGATTGTAGTGTACATAGTAGATGCTGATGGAGAGAGATGCTGGTGAGCATGAGCACTGGTATATGAGCATTGGTGGCAATGGCATACATCGTTATGGTGTATGGTCTCTAGGCGGGTCTGCACCACTGCCACCGCCGCAGCCAAACACACCAAACCCTGTGTACAGACAATGTTGAACCAGTATTACAGCGCCAAAGCCGTAAAAGCAGTACTCGATCATTGAAATACACGACTTACTCATACAGTAGAGTCTATGCTCTTGTGCTTCTCTCTCTTTCTCGCCTCCCATTCCTGTGCTGTTAGTCTTGCAGTGCTTTGACTGTAGAGTCTGTACATAACGTAAGGCCAGAACGTGATGTAATGGATGTAATGTTGGTGTTGTCTCACATGGAGGCACAACTGATTCTAATTTAATTCACTCAAACCATTGCTAGGCATCACTTGATCATCATTTTGTACATTTTGTTTGTTTCCGTTTGCTGTGTGTATTTGTTTGGATAATCTGTAACTAAATGTTTCACAAATTGTATTTATTTGCAAATATTAAGACTATATTATATGCTTCTTGTGTTTAAGTGGGATGTGTTGTACAGAAAATGTTAATTAAAATTGATTGACATTTAAGTAAAGTTATGTGATATAATAGGAGATTAGCTGTGGTGATAGAGCTTCTACCAGTGCTGGAACTCCACATCTCTATTATCTATAACTGTGTGTATATATTGTCGTTGTGTTTGTTTTTGTGTGTACTGTATATGTTTACAGTGGTAATGAAGATGCAGTGCTAATGTGGTAATACTCTAATAGAGTGTAATTTATGGCTTATTGTTACGATAAGATCAAAGCCAACACATCGCCAGTCATGCGAAGTCTATTGTTATTTTGGTACCACTTTTATTGTATCGCAAAACTTACTGTCGGCTCTAAAATGATTTGCTATACAATTGCATATAATGTTAACACTTTGTATCTCTAGTTATCCTAAAAGTGTTGTTTAGTCGATATCATAATGTCAGACACAGTTAAACAACACTGTGCTCTATATGTTTAAATCTGAAACCATTTGTGACATTAAACAACTGCTGTATCACTGTATTACGTATACCAACACATCCAATATTATTGACAATTGTCTGCTCTTTACTGCCCGTCATGAACAACAAGGTATCGATTGTCTGCTCCTCTCTATCCTCCACAGCATATATGCCGTATCTCTTATACACTACATCTCACATACAGACACTCTTTTCCTCCCTTTTCTCCCTCTCCATCACTCCTTTTGTTTATATTTACACTACTTTTATGTTTATTTTCCGTTTAATTAATTTGTTTTATTCTCATTATAGCGACACTCTTCTCAAGATAATATTCATGTAAGTTATTGTTTGAATACTATTTTTGTTTTATTTAATTCAAACACTTTTACAACAGATTTACTATTATTATTATTATTAATTTAATAATATTTTTACAATTAATTTGAAACACATTTTGTTTTCAAATCAATTAACTTATGGATAAAAGTTGTGACAATGAAAAGAAAAACTGCCATAAAATTAATTTTAAAATGTTTTTATACTTGAGTTATGATAAATGAATTGCCAGACAAGCTTTCGATACATTTGTTTGGTATTAAAAGTATGTTATGAAAGGCTGTTTTAAAAGGCATGTCTTTAATCATCGCTCGAATCGCTTCACTGAAAGATTTTTTATTATTAAAATCAAATCACAACACAAATAGCTTTAATGCATCGCAAACACAAAACAGAGTACATTATATGTTTGATATTACATTATATTATATTTTTTAGTTTAAATTTAAAGTGTTTTTTCTAACGTAACAGTATTGACTGATATTAGATGATCTATAACTTATAGACTATAAGGCAATATAAAATATAAGAGTTTATACATTTAGACATAAAGTATCGTTATTTTGTTGTCTCATAGCTTTATTTGTCGTGTTGTTTGTTGACAAGTATTTTATTAGATGTTTTGTTGGTTTTAAAAAATAATTGATTCATTGGTTGCAGTGTTTGGTGATTACAGTGAAACTATAGGTAAACATAGAAATAGAGAGTAAACATTTGTAGTGACATAATCGACCATTGAGTTGATTGTCACACATTTATTTAGCAAACTTCTAGTTTTACATCACATTTGCTTTAATATTATTACATATGTCACGACATTGTTTATAAATATATATAAAAGTTTGATGTGATTTTGTTTGCATTTAGATTAGTTTGCATTTGATTTTAATTTGCAAAATAGGTTTTTGGTGTCAAAATATTGATTAGTAAGAGTGAATAGAGTATCTAATTTAGAATCACCATTAAGTGCATCAATTCATTGGTGACTTTCACTGCAATTGTTGAGATGGGAGGCTGTGTTTGTGCAGTACTTCTGCAGTAGTGCAACACTGGGCACACAATTGACTCAAACTGAATGACGAGTCTGTTTTGGTGTTCCCATGGGTTTCATAAGCCATTGCTTTTGTGTAGCATTTAATACAAGAGCTTTATTTGGTTTATTGTGTTTTCTTATTAAATCCGTTGCAATCAATTCCTATACATTAGTCAATGCTTTTTGAGTTGTGTTTGGGTTATGTGTTGTAAAGACTTTACTCTTATATTGTTATTCACATTGTATTGTAAACCAGTATTGTTTGCTATAGTGTTGGTGTGGATTATTTAAGATCAGTTATGCTAAACCAGTTTAGACTCAAATTACGTGATATCGCATCGTCTTCTCAATTGAGATGCACTGCACTCACTCTTCCCCACTAAAGCTATTCAGTTGCTTAGCAACGGTGCAGTCAAATGAAGTCTCTCTCTCTCTCTCTCTCTCTCTGGTCTTTTTATGGCGAAACAACATTTGCAATGATATAATGGGGGAGAAGTAGTGTAAATGGCTTTACATAGGGTGTAGTGAGCACACGACAGCTTTGGTGTTAATGATTTGGCCCTTTGGGCGCTCTGGCGGTTAATTAGATTTGATGACAGCCTCTGCATAACAGCCACTATTAGCACCAATACATCTGTTGTAATGTATAACACGCTTTGAATCATTTGATTATTTGCATCTCTTATGAACCCATTGTTAGCAATAGTGCCCAAACCATAGCATCTAGAAAACAGATTTATGACTAACCCTTATAAATAACTCCGCTTTTGTATTGCATTGCCTTCTCTTTCTTTTTTATTGTCTGAACAATACTTTGTTTTTTATTACAACAAATCGAGACTCGATTCACAATTTATCTTAATTTCAAGACAACCCGTGTTCACAACACAATCACTTCGCCATACATTCAAAATAATATTTGAATTTTTAGTTTTGAATTTTACTTTTTTTTCTTTCACTGAATATTCTGCTAATATATAGACTCACTCGCAATGTATCGATATTTTTTGTCGCTATAGTTACGCACTATAAGCAGATTATTGGCAAAGGATGACAACGTTTTGCATCTCTTTATGACTCTTTTTTATTACTATAGAGAAGTGAATGAATAAACACAAACTTCACTAATCTTTTTAACTACAGCTAAATAATGTATACAAAAATTTTATTCATTAAGTAATTAATTAATTAAAGAGATATTTTGCATTTTTTGTCTTCATCTGGTAATTAACGTTATTTGAGATTAGTTTTAGTCTAAAAACTTTGAGATATATTAAGTGAAATTTAAGTGCATTTTAACAGATTATTAATATTAATTGACCGACAATTTAGTGTTGAAAATAGTGTATTAAGAGAAGCTGTTGTGTGATTGTGTTGAAAGGCTGTGTAGATGAATGATTATAATGAGTTATATGAGATGATGGCTTTCTTGTGGCAATGTTTGTCAATACATTTCAACCATTTGTATCATCGATCACATGCTTTGCTAACGAAATGGTATTTTTCTTTTGATGGCTAAAAATAATACTACAATTGTTAGACATTTTGTTGAGTTTAGATGTATTTAAACTAGAAATGACATAATATTTGGTTGTCGTCATGATTGGTGACTCTCGTTGGGATGAAATGATTTGAATAAAAGCTTAGATTATGCTATCGTTAATGATAAAGATTGTGATGACAATGTATTTGTCGGTCGCTATAATGGCTTAAATGATTAATCAATAGAAGATTGGGTTGTATTGCATGTTATGTTTGAATAATGAAAGTAAAAGCAACAAAACATTTGGTACTTATATTATTAGGTAAAAGGAGAGCTCTATTTGCTTTGATTTGTTCACTAATTAAATGAACAGAGATTCGAGTTTTGACAGCAAAACAAATAGTTTGCACGCAATTGGCCTCTAATGCAATCTAATGCAGTGATGGCTGTACTACAGTATAGTGTAGTATACATTGTACAGTGTATTGTCGCCGCATTTTTTATTGATATTGATTGTGTTGTGTCGGCTGTCAGTGGCTGTAAAGCTTAATGCCTGCCTGTCGTGTTAGACCAGCACCACAGCACATCCATAGCACCGGCAATACATGTTTGTTGCCATAAATTATCGTATAAGGCATGAATCAAGTCTATCATTAACACACAAAATTGCACTCCATTTCCATCTGATTCTGCATAATATACCGGCTTTTTATCATTACATATACAGCGTTCAACATATAACGCAAATAACAAAAATATTACATTTAGTTTCTCTTTTTCTTTTTGTGCTAATCTTTGTTTTTTAAATGTTTGCCAAAAATATATTATTTTAATAATTTATTTTCGTTTGTGTCAAATAAAATATATGATCGCCTCAAGAGATAAATGCTTTCCAATGCCTCCCAAAGCTTCTCCAAAACAATTATATAATTTATTATTCAACAACTCTTAACACGTTTGTATCAAACTATATATTTGCACACATTATTAGCTCACAAACACAGCTTATGGCGGTGGGGGTAGGGGTTGCCGGTCGGGTAGTGGCGAGTGTGTCTCAAACCTGAAAGTTGTTATTTTCATATCATCTTTGAATCAACACTATTATTGCTAATAAAAATAAAATAATCTCGTTTTGCTTACACAACACCTATGACTTGATTTTTGTTATATAAACGTATGAATCATATTATCAATGGATTAATGATATGATTGCGACTCTACCTGACCTCTTATTCAACTATTATACAATTTGTGCACATTTTTATGCTTTTCTTCATCCTTTTAGCAAACATTGCATTTTATAGCAATCCATTCATTAGTTTATTAATATTGAAATATAAATCGGGATATAAAGTAAAGTATTTAGAAATTATTATATTGAATGAGATGTAGGATTGAAGAGCAGATGATTGAGTGAACTGTACTTATATTGGGATAAAAAGTATTTTAAAGAGAAGCTAATAATTGTAATGATTTTGTCGGACATTTATATACCGGTAATACTGGAGTTATATTAAGTACATGATAGCGTATGCAATAATATATACTGTATTATGTTCTCATAGTA
>JAQIWK010000424.1:0-16654 GCA_034695265.1 Dissorhina ornata | reverse complement strand
AAAGAAAACGTCTAAAAACGATGTTTTTCATATCATTTGTTTTGTTGGCATTTTTAATATTAAATACAGAGTTTATATAAGTTGTGACAATGAGTTTGTATTGAAAAATGTGTCAAATTTTGGCAACAAATTCTGTGTTGAAATGTTTGTGTAAATATTAAATCATATATGAAATTGAATTTTAGTGTATGATTTATATACAGAATATTCTGTGTTGAAAAACAATAGTCTATTGTAAATAAGCTATACATTTATTGAATAGAGCTTTAAATGTTTGCAAAATATATATTGCAAAATTACATTTTTATCAATAGTTTGTTTAACTATTTAATATAAAAAATATTTATTATATTTAATGCAATAAAATAAATATTTTATATAAATTAAATTAAAACTACGAAAAGTTTGAGTGGAATTTTTGTTATACTCCAATGTTATACGATATGTCATATAATATCTTTTGATTTTTAGCTCTTAAACTGACAGAAGACAAAGACAAACCAATGCATTGATCGTCTTTTATGTCGAAATCAGTTTAACTTTTATTTTTACTTTATCTCTCTCTCTCTCTCTCTCTCTCTCTCTCTCTCTCTCTCTCTCTCTTTCAGTTGTTTTTCTCATTCTTTTACTCGATATTATCTTATATGTAGTCCGAGAGAAAAAGAAGAAGAAGATTGAAACAAAACAAAAAGTAAATCGTTTGTGAAATAATGAATGGACTGTAATATACAGATAGAGTTTTTAAGGTCACAGACAAATACACAAAATGTACACAAAATGTTTGATGAAAATTTGGAGAATTTATATTTATTTATTATTTGTCAAAGTATTATAACAAAAAACAATATTTAGAAAGTAAATACAAAATTTGGATCAATAAAACCAGGAGAAAGACAGTGAGTGAGTAAGTGAGAGAATGGCAAAACCTAACCTAACGCACGCCTCGCCAATGGGTTTTGTCTGTCAGTATACTCTAGATTCTAGTGTTTAGTATCGGTGGCAGCGCTGGTACTATACACTAATGTTGAGCCGATAGTTTTATATTGGTTTTCTTGATCGCGTTCTCTCTCTCTCTCTCTCTCTCTCTCTCTCTCTCTCTCTCTTCACTCGCAGCACAACTTCGCGGCACATATTTTATTTGAGTCCAACACATAAAACTCGGGCACAAAAATATTATATGTGTTTGTGATTTGTGTACACGATTTGCTTATAGCTAGAGAGTCAGAGAAAGAAAGAAAGAAAGAAAGAAAGAGAGAGAGAATCTATTTAAAAGAAAAATTTTATTTTGAAAGATTTTCTTTACCGCTGGTTATCTTAAAAAAGAATTTTTATATAAAAAATAAAATGTATTTTTTATGCCATTTTATGCCTTTTTCTTTTCTCTATTACTTTATATTTAAATTTATTTCTCGCAGCGAGAAGCACACGCCGAAACTAATTCTGTTCAGGGCAACATTATTATTTTTGCATATTCAATTATTTTTGTTATTATATTTGCATGAACAAATTTATTAACTTTTGTTTTTTAATAAAATTTTCTTTGGCTTTAAATCACTTGTAAATATAAATCATTTTTAAAATGCAATATTAAATACAATATTTTAAAAAATACAATAATGTCTAGACTCAAGACGTTTGAATTCAGAAAGAATTTTCATCGTAATATTTTGTGTCCTAAAAGTCTTTAACTAAATATTTCCGATGAAAAAAAAGTAAAGCAAAGAATTTTTATTGAAACCTAAATTCGGTTAATTCATATATGAGAGAGAATGGGTGAGTGAGTTAGTGAATGAGAGAGAGAGAGAGAGAGAGAGAGAGAGAGCACATGATGTAATGCCTGGCCTACCATTCATTAATGGCATTGAGACCAGTCTTCGATCTAAAACAGCTTTGTCTGAGCGCATGACCTCTCCGACAGAGCGCTCGTAATCCAAATTACAATCAATGCGAGAGAGAGAGAGAGAGAGAGAGAGAGAGAGCAAGAGAGAGATGGTTTTTATGGAGCACGGATGGGAAGAGAGCGCAGGATCGTATAGAGTACACACAATATTGACTGTAATTATGTGACACCGAAAAACAGAGATCTGGATACCAATGCCATAGTACCAGAATCTCTACGCCAAACACACAACAGTCAGTGAAGTGAGTATTGTATTTAGTGGCACAGGAAGAAGAGAGAGATATATACAGAGAATACAAATAACAAGAATTGCCATAATTTTTCTGATCATAAATTCTCTGTCTATTCTATCAGTTCTCTCTCGCAGTGTTCATCACATGTATATAACTTTATATACTATATATATAATGGTGTATATTATATGTGTATTTAGTGTTTGACTTATTTCCTGAATTTCCAGTGCAACGAAGGGATTGAATATAATTTTTTATATATTAAATAATACTTTACTTGAAATTATAAGCACTCATTCAACGCGACTCTAATGCATCGCTTATCAGAATATTTATTCTGTATTTTATTCGTTCACTCAATTTGTAGCAAAAAATATTATTATTATTGAGTCAACAATTTTTATGCTCTCATAAGTTGTTTTCTAATTTATTTTCGATATATTTATTATATACACAAATAAATTATTGGAAAATTAAATAATAATAATTTTATCGCCAATAGAAGTGATTTTAGTGTATTTTATTTATTTGGTCTCCAATTGTTTTTACATGCAAACCAATGGTATACTACATATACTACTGGTTAATGATCTTATAATTCACAACATTTGTCTCAATTGAAGTGAACGATGCATTGAAATGCACTTTCTATTTGCTGTTCATTTATTAATAATTCAATATTTGTGTATTTGCGACAATTTCTACATTATCACAATGTAATACTACAATGAAATTAATGAGCAAAAAATTTAATATATTATTTATATTAACCTGAAAAGCACTTTAACTCTCTACTCTATATGCGTTTAGTGTGTGTGAGTGTGTGTATGTGAACAAAATGAATTAACTTGATTATATTAGTTTTGAAAATTTCAAATAAATTTAAATTGTTTGTGAATATTGTGTGAAATTTAAAAAATTAAATATTGCTTCCCAATTGAAAATAGTAGCAAATATTAGTTTCTCGATATCAAAACAATTTAGTTGTAGTGATACTAATGTTTGTCTATTCATACAATTGAGTATATTATGGGAAATGAAGAAAGTCTTGGCCAAAGTGGAGAATACGGTCAATTTGGTGCTAATCCCGGTGTAATGTCTTCTTCAAGTTTAAATCCCAGAACTAATCAATCTATGAATATCGGACCCATTTCCAGCTCATTCCCGTCCGCCAATAAAGCGCCCCTTCAACCAAAGCCAATGCAAGGCGGTCCCGGTCTCGGCGCCAGATCAGGCCCGTTAGGAATGCCTGCTCTGTCACCCGGACCCGGACCGGGACCTCCATTGCCTGACGTAGATCTCAGTGGTCTAACCGAAGAGGAAAAAATGATGATACAGTCAGTTATGGCGAGGGCTCAACAAGAAACCAGTGCCGATGTCAGTGCATCACCTATAAGAGCTCCTCAACCACCCCAACAAACTTCAAACAGGTATTCATTTCATTTCATATCAATTTAATTGTATTTATTTTTTTTAATATCTACCAAATAGTAGTGTATTTTAAATTTAATTTATTACCCTGGGTAGTTTATAATTTATAAACTAATAATTAAATGCAGTTTTTATTTTAATTATAAATGTTGTTATAAATATTAAAGTAATTAACGTTAGTTTTAAACAAAACTAAAATTTAAAAAACGGATGTAATTTAACTAATACTACAATTGTTTAATCAGTGTCTCATCAAAAATGGGATCAATTGGTGTCTCATCTGAATCTAGTGTAAGACAAGTGCAACCAACTCAAAGACAGGACAGTTTGAATAAACAAATGGTAAATCAACAAGAGTTTAGACAAGAGATTAGACAGCAATACCAATCGCCTGAAAGTAAGCCAACACCACAACAGCAACAACAAGCTATTAGACAGAGTGGTTATGGAACTGATCCACAATATCAACAAATATCTCAACAGTCACCACAACGACAGTCACAACAACAGCAACAAAACTATAGTCAAGAAGATTATCAAAGGTTTCAACCAAATAATCAAATGAGTGGTAACTTTAATCAACAATCGGATAGCTTTCAGTCATACCCACCAACAGCTATGCCATCGACGGCCGCAACTAGTATTAGAGATACGCGACCGCAACAAGACATTAGACCAATTGGTCACGAATCTGATCCCCAATACCAACAGTACTCTCAACAGACATCTCAACGACAGCCACAACAGCAACAAAATTATGTCGAAGAAGAGTATCAACGGTTTGAACCTAATAGTCAAATGAGGGGTGACTTCAGTCAAACTTCCGATAGCTATCAGTCATATCCGTCAACAGCAATGCAATTACCACAACCACCACAACCGACACAAACTGCCACTTCTGTGACCACAAGTGTTATGAAAGATACCCGACCACAAGCTATGAGACCGAGTGCCTATGAAGATGATACACAGTATCAACAATACCCTCAAAATTCACTTCAACAGCAGCCACAACACCCACAACCAAACTATGCCGAAGAAGATTATCATAATTTTCAATCCAATAATCAAATGAGAGATGATTATAATCCGTATGATATGATTGATAGCGATCTTATGGTTGATGACATGGATATAGAGGAATATGATTTATATCCGCCAACAGTTGTATCAACAACAGTAACCACTATTACCACAACTGGTCTTAGAGATACGCGACCACAACAAGGCATTAGACAAAATAGTCAAGAATCAGATTCACAATACTCTCAGCAATACATTCAACAGCCATCTCAACAATTACCACTAAAACAGCCAAAACTGCAACAAACCTATAGCCAAGAAGAATATAAACGATTACAACCTAATAGTCAAGTGAAAAGTGATTTCAATCAAATACCGGATAGCTATCAGTCATATCCGCCAACAGCTATGCCATCGACAGCTCCTCCATCAACGGCTATGCAACCGACCGTTACAACTGGTATTAGAGAATCTATGAGACAATTGCCACAAAATCAAAGACAAGATTATTTGAATCAACAAAGACAAGAGATTAGACAGCAATTCCAGTTGCCTAATAGTAAGCCAACACCACAACAACTTCAACAAAGCATTAGACAGAATAGTCAAGAATCCGATTCACAATACTCTCAGCAATACTCTCAACAGTCACCTCAACGACAACCAAAACAGCAACAAAATTATAGTCAAGAAGAATATCAAGACTTTCAATCTAATAGTCAAATGAGAGGTAACCTTAATCAACAATCGGCATATTCTTCGACAGTCCAACCAACTGTCAAACCAACTGATAGTAGAGATGCGCGACAACAACCAGTTATGAAACAAAGTGGTCATCAATCAGATCCACATTATCAGCAATATTCTCAACAATCAGCTCAACGGCAGCCAAAACAACAACAAAATTATAGCCAAGAAGAGTACCAACGCTTTCAACCTAATAGTCAAACGAGAGATGACTTCAGTCAAGAAAGAAGAGATGGCTATCACTCTTATCCATCTGCAGCTATGACATCCACGACTGCAACTGTGACCACAACTGGTATGAGAGATTCGCGATCACAACATTATCAGCACGATATGGGTTCGCCGTCAAGTCGGACAGGGCTTGGAGGTGGGGCTCCCATACCCCGTACAGTGCCATTACAATTAGTGAACCAACAGTTGGCCAATTCATCTTCGGCATCATCGCCGCCATCTTCGGCCTCCAATTTGTCGCCAAAACGCAAAACAATTCAAAGTCAACAGCAGTTATACGCACAACAACTGCAGCCCAAGAAAACTCCACCGCAGGTGCCCGAGTGCTGGTCGCCTCCCACCGACCTGTCGCCCATTCTTGACGTATCGCCCTCTATAGAGGCCGCTGAACAAGAAATTATGGAACGAGAATCGGTAAGTACCACTCATTTAGTACCATCATCATTTATTTTCAATTCATATTTTATGCCATTTTGATATAAATTTATAAATTATATGTATTTTAAATAAAAAGTTGGCGTCAATTGTCCCAAACATACCGCGAGCGACGAGCGGAACCATAACTGGAATGATAGCCGACTTTAATAAAGCGATGGAAGCGTTGGGAACAGAGTCGCCAACTGAAGAGCACTATCAGATGGCATCCAAACTAAAACAATTTGAGCCTAAAAGTCAGTCACAACGAAGTCAACAGAGTTTGCAGCAAAAGAGCTCCAGACAACAGACCAGCGATAGGTCGGCATCTTCTCAAAAGACAACGATTGATACCACTTCGGGTCCGCAGCCTATAATTGTGATGACGTCGGGACCAAACCAGTCGACCATTCCGTTGCAATTGCAGCTCAACCCACAGGCAGTGATGTCCACTCAGGCTCTGCTGCCGAGTCCTCAAGTGGAACAACAGCTACAACAGCAACAGATTCTTATACAACAACAGCAACAGTTCCTTCAGATCCAAATAGAACAGCAAAAACTGCAGAAACAGATGACAGAACAGTTGAGTATAAGACAACAGCAAGAGATGGATAAACAGCATAAGTTGGAAAAGGAAGCGGCCGTTATAGCAACCGTTGCCATCAGCCAACACTCAACACAATCACCTAAACCCCTGCCCAACAAACCCGAAGTCGCCAAACATGATAAACAAGTATCCACTTCTACGCCCCCATCCATATCATCGACACCCACTTCGGCGACTAACAAACAGTTAACGACAACGTCTGCCATTGTGTCCCGAAACACAGACATTACAGTTCAAAGCAGTGGAGGTATAGCGCCCACCGCCGCCATCCGTAAGTCATTGCATCGACGATTGCCTCATCCGACTACCGAAGAAATGCAAACAGCAGTGGCCGCCGCTGCCGCTCATAACGTCTCCCAACAACGTCCGGCACCGGCCGGACTCGCGCCAGTAATGTCCGCTCAACGACCCGTCTCACCGCTAATGCCTCGCAAAACACAGTCCAGTGTTATCTCACATCAGGTTTGAAATCATTATTTTCTTCTTTGCATTAATACTCTGATCACGAATTCAATGTATGTTTTATGAGACAATTACTGTCATTTAGTCTATTGTTTAAAAGGCATTCAATTTCCATATAAATTATCATTAAATTTAAGGCAAACTTATTGTAATGGGTGTTTCAGATCGTATCAAACATTGTTTAAACAATTACTACTAATAAATGTTTAAATACAAAGCTTTTGGTATGAATTTGTTGATAAATAACTCAATTGCCATTGAATTAAACAAAACAATATTTATTTAATGTAGTATTTGAGTATTAAATTGTAGTATAAGAAATGAAATAGGATAAATGACATTGATTATAGTAGTGGATATTATATTATATACAAGAGCTATATGTATGTAAATTAGATGACCATAGACTTGGATGGCATACATAGAGTCAACAACAATAGCGTGAATAAAGTGGTAATACATTTGTGATGCCAGTACTTGACCGAAATTTCCGGTACTATAGTATATTGACATGAAATGTCTGCAAATACCAGTGCATTAGAAAGAAAATTGAAAAATAAATTATTTGATAATGATTTTGGCTGCACGTCAGGCTCAGACACAGCCCGATATTACAGTAGTATATTGTATGGCATATAACAAGTGTAGTGAGCTTTGAAGTGATGATAGCTTTACAGAGTGAGTCAATTGGTGTTAGAAGTTGTTGTTATAAACAGAATATTCCTTAAGGACTTAATTAGTTTGTTAACTCCATATACCAATCATATACTCTGTGTTTGTCTATAAATAAATAACTTTTAATATTTATTTTTCATTAACACTAATGCAAACTAGATTGAGATGATACCAGAAATAGTATTAGTCATTAGATATTTGTACAAGTTTAAACTAAACTAATATTAAAGCATTGTTTTAAACATCATTTTAATACTAATTTATTTTAAACTTGTACAAAAGTTTAATAACTTAGTCATTCTGGATCCGTGTAGATTTTCTTTGCACTAATGAATCAAATATAATCATTTGATATGAAATATAATTCATAAAAATGTATTTTATTTGTTACTAATATCATTAATTTTTATGATTACTTTTTGGCAGTAATATTCTGCATTACGTGTAATTGTCATTACATTATTTTCTTTACTAATGCTTTAATTGAAATCATCAATACAATGGTCACATTATTTAATGATTAAATTGTGTTAAAAATCAAAATAACACATTAATAGTACGGAATATTATTTTAAAAATATTACATTTATTTTTATTATATGTTTTACTTTTATAATTCACTGATAATATAGTTTGAGACGATTAAAGAATATTAAGGCTTATTTTAAGTGAATATTATGGCATTATGTGTGTCTATAAAGTGCTCAAAGATATTATTGTTATTGATTAACAAGTCTAAGTTATTCACTTGATTTGAAAGCAGCTTTTTAAAAATCAATATTTTAAGCTAATATTGTGCTAAAACTTTGATATAATGTCAGATTTTATATAGAATTTGAAGTTTATTATATTTATTAAAATAATTATAATTATTGAATATAATTGCTATGATTTACAGACAATATTAAATCCGTCGACTCGACGAACAAACCTATCGACAGCTACAGTGTTGACGACCGCCACCTCAACACTGGTTTCATCGGCGGTCATGCCTTCCACATCGATCTACGATCGGATCAGTCCCTCACCATATGCTTTGGGCCAAAGTGTGCTCCGATCGCACACTCCTATCACACCGGGAGCCGATTATTTCGACTCTCAAAGCGATGTATCGGGAGATAAAAGAAAACCAAGAAAATTGCCATCAGTTCCGTTTGATGAAGAACCCATATCTCCTGTGATGGCCACTAGAAAACTCATTAAAGACAGACTGGCCGGTTAGTTATTTCTATTTATTATTCAATTTAATAATTTGTAAATGAAATACATTTATAAATAAACTGAATAACAGGTCGGCCCTGCATTTCATCCACATCGATAGCTGCAAAAAGCATACCACCGTTGCGGTCGTCCTCATCACTGGACGGTACAGTCATGGGTCTTACGGGTCATCGTAGACCGCAGTCACCATTTTCGTCGACATCAGACATCACCCAATTTCTGGCCTCGACTTACGGCCAATCAGTGCTCAAGAGTTCGATTGGAAACATCCGATCGCCGTGTCGTTCGCCAATACCACCGGGTGAAGCACAGATTGGCCATCAGCTTCAGTCATCTATGTCGACCACATCACTCACATCTCCCACAAGATTTCCGTCTTATATGAAAAATTTGAAACAACAGTTATGGGAAGAGTTAAAGGTTGCCACCGAAGAGAAACACCGACTAATGAGTCTCAGGGATAGGGATAAAGATTTCTATAGGCGTTCCGAAACGGATTTACAACAATTCTTTGACGTATACTCGTCGCCCGTCCGAAGAAGACGTGGCCGATATAAGTCGAGGAATGCGTCCGATTCGCGCATTTACCACTCACTGTCGCCGCCGAGGGATGACATGCCGTTCAAGTCATATGAATACGAATCATTATATCCGACCCAAACGGGTTTGGACTTGAATTATCGCGGACAACGACCCATGTCTTCATTGGGCACTTACTCTGACGCCGAACTCGGACTCCGAGAATCAGTTATACCTAATATGATGGACGCCAATGAAAATAATCTTTATTTGGTAATTGAATTGATTTATTTTAATATAAATAAAATTGTTTAGATATACTAATTACTAAAACTAATAACTAATTAATCAAAAGATGGGTCAAAGACCGCGTCGCCGAAGCGAAGGATCGAGTGAAATGTTGGCCCGATTTGGTTACGGGTTGGACCCATACGGGCGAAGCTCATCGAAGTACTATTACGACGATTTGACTCAAAAGAGGCGCCGAGTGGGCGGTTCGAGAGGTGGAACTCGTTCTTGGAATCCATCGCCGTATGTGTCTGAAGACGAAGACGATCACATGACTCGCGAAGAAAAGGCGGCCAAAGTTAGAGCCGAAATTAAGCGCCGCCGGCAACAGATGGCCGATTCGGGCAGACTTTACAGACACTCGTTTGATGGAAGCGGTCTTCCCTACGGACAGATGGACGACATCTACGGTCAAAGTGCTCTTATGGATGATTATAATTACAGTTCAGCTGTTCATCAGATGCCTAAAGATTACTATAACGGAAGACTCAGAACTAATTACTCTCAACCATCGCTTCACTCAGCGCACGGGTATGTTATGCCATATATTTTCCCTTTATATCCCATTTCTATAGAGTTTGACTTTCATTAGCCATATATTTATTTTAATTAGTATTTGATTTTGTTTTATGGGTTTTTAGCGAAACTATTTACTATTCATTTGTGTTAATGGTTTTGTTTATGTCTCTAATTTATTGTTTTTTATTTTTGCGCAAAACATTTTGAATGACTTTTTAATTACATTTTTAATAATTTGAACCCAACATTAAATTAATTGTAAACTAAATTTTAAATATTTTATTACACATTACATAATAAATTAGTTTTTCTTCATTGCATTAATATTTTATATTTTGGGTTTTTATAGACCCAATGCATACGATTCCCGACTCGGTTACCAGAATTATGACTCCCGACTGGTAAATCCGGGCGCCGTTTACCGACCAAATCATCGCAATGTCAACCAACGAGACGCGGCGCTACTTCGGCGACCAAACTTTGCTCACCCGGACGTTGGCTCACTATTATCGGCCACCGAATCGGACACTCCCAGTGAATATATGGACCCATATTTAACACCAGCGATGCCTATATTGCCTGATATGCCCACGAGATCTCGAAAATTACTCGAAGATTTGGGCAGTACTTCCATTATGGGAGGACAGGGAGGAGCAGGTATGTGACCATAGATACAAAGAGTGTGAAAGTGAATGAGAGAGAGAGAGAGAGAGAGAGAGAGAGAGAGAGAGATACAATCATTATTAATTCATCAAAACACATAACTATTAATTTGTGCCATAGCTTTGTAACAAATTTTTATTAGTAAAGCACAAAAAAATTTATATCTATTAATGAATTATTAATGCCAATGCATTATTCTTAAATACTTAATTACTAATTGTTTTATAAATTATTTAAAATGCATTTTTGGTTTGTATTGCAATGATTAGGTTCGGGTCATCGATCGGGTTATTTAGAGCATAATATGATGAGAGGATCGCCTAAGAAAACACAAGTAAGAGACACAACACAATGGCATCCGTTTGCAAACTATATAAGACAGCACCAGAATTTCATTATCGCAACATAATTATAAAATATACTAATTTACCTTGAACAGAATTTTTAATTTAATTTAATTAATTGATTAATTATAATATGTTTGCTTAATTTTTAATGCTTTGATCTTTTTTCATATAATTATAATTATTGTTAATTTTATATTGAATTAATGCTTAATTATAATATTTAAAATTATATTTTAATAACTATTAATTTAACTACTATTACTATAAAAAATTATAGATATTTTTTTATGTCACAAAATAGACTATAAATATATGAGTTAAGAAAAACTATGCAAACAAAAAAAACAAACAAAAAAGGTTATATCGAATTGAAGCATTTTATATAATTTAATTGATTAAAATTTTTTTGAATATTAGTTAGTTGTAGATTATATAGAAAAAGCGCATAATGATAGCCATGAAATATATATATGTAACTGTCTCTCTATATTCAAAGTGTTAATCAACGGCAATGTCTAACTGATATAACTGGGGGGCCCGGGCCGGGTGCCATTGAAAAATGATGGGCGCCTCCCGTTGCCTTTCCAATTGATTGTGTGTTACAGTTCGCACCCAACACAACGAAATATCCCAAATACCCGTTTCCAGTAAAACGTATACTACTCACTCAAGATCCAAAGATACGGTCAGTTAGTGGTAAGTGTTTTATCAAACAAATGAAACAAAAAAAAGCAAAACCTACAACTATAACAAACAAATAAAATTATATATAGTTATACTGATAAATCAATATCAAATTCAATTTAAATGGATTACATTGTAAAAAGATATAATCCACACATTGAAACAAATTATTTGAATTAGTGTACTGTAGACACAAAATATTTTTTGTGTATTAAATCATATTATATATACAAATGACAATACAAATTGAGAGCACAGTTTGATTAAAATATAATATAATTAATAAATTTCCAAAATGAATAAAATTTAATGCATTTTTTAATAGATAAATTTATTAGCAGTATATATTGTAATGCAATTGTCTCTCAATTTATGTGTGTCTAGTCTTTTAACAAAAATATAAATTGTTTAACACTTTTCTTGTATATTAAATATATATATATATTTTTTTATTCGTCTCTTAAAATTATTTTAGACTCTCTTTCTATAGTCTCCTCATTAGCCTCTCTCTAGTCTTTTGTGACACTAAATGTAATATTTTTCTTATAATTAGTATTAATGTCCGGTATTTTTTATATTCATTTTTTTTATCATTTATTAATTTGTTATTTATTTGTTTTGTGTCTTTTGATAACTATCGTTATTGTGTGTTACTGTATGTCCTAATATTTAAGTACCAAAAATAGATTTTTAGAAATTAAATAACTAATTATTATATAAATTTATTTGCTTGTCAAAATAGGTAATGGACTTGGATTGAAAGTGGTAGGTGGTCAAGAAATACCAGGTAGCAATATGATTGGGGCCTACATACAAAAAATACATCCAAGTCTTACCATGATGGGAGAAATTAGAGAAGGTATGTTATATAACTTATATATAGTATTTTTATATAGTTATTAACTTGATTAACTTATTAGTGTAATTTAACTGTACACAAGTTTGCCCTAATGTGTGTAATATTATCTCAAATTTAGTGTATGTTTATTACACAAACATTATTTAATTATACAATTAAATTATTTGTATTTTATAAGTGCATTTATTTATATATGTATGCCATTAAAATAAATCTAATTAAGAGATTACTATAAATTATATTTTTATGTCATTTATTATTATTAATATTTTAAGGAAAAAGTATTTTTCTAGCTTTTGATTTATAGATTTAATGTTTGAAATAATACATAACATTACGTGACAATACCTACGATTTCTTTCATCCAATACGTGATTATATGTATTCATTTCGTGTGTCTTTCAGAGGATATATATATTCTGACCTAAAGATGAATATATTTAATGACATTTTCATATTCAAGTATGACTTTTTCAAATATATCACACATGGCTAATGACTTGAATGAATAAATATTATATACTATACTGTACTATAACTATGTGTATCCAGAATAGGATATTTAATATTCTATGAAATATATTTACAATTTATTTTTGAAAAACTTAAACCAATTATTAAATATTAATATTTTAATATATGTATATCAAGTACTCTTATAAATTTTAAGTTATATTATATTCTCAAGTACTATGCATATAAATATATAATTTCTATACTTAAATAATAAACTAAATAATGCATTTTATGTTTTATGAATTAATTGAGTATTTTTATAATGATTTTTAAAAAATAAATGTTTTTTGAATTAATGATTGAGTAAATAATGCAAATATGTATTGAATATATTGAATATAATAGGAATGCAAGTGATTGAGTGGAATGGCATACCATTGACGGGTATATCTCACGATGAAGTGTCCAGAATTATGAACACACAAGTGGGCGATGAGATTGAAGTAGTGATTCGTACCGATATTAATATGATTGGACAACACCAGTATCCGGACCAATACAACAACCAACAACCACCGCCCTATCCTCAGGTCATCCTTCAACATAACCATCCAATTGACGATACGATGGCTGCCCAACAGTACCATCACCAGCAACAGCAACATCAGCAACAACCAGCACACCATCAGTTCCAACCAGTTCATCACCAAACACAACAACAACAACTTCAACAACAACAACTATACATTCAACAACATCCACAACAGCAACAACAACTACAACAACTACCACAACAGCACCAGCAATACCAACACCAGACACATAGCGTACAAATTGGTAAGAATTAAACCAAACATTTCCCAAACATTTATCATTTCAATAACATTAATATCATAAGAATATCATTATATATATATTGTTATATAACTTATATAAATAATATCTATAAATATATATATAATTTAGAAATTGATCTAGTTAATTTTGCAACATTTTCAATAATTTGTGTGAAGAATTTTGGACAAACATACAACAAAAATCATATAAAAAACACAGCATTTTAAAAATTTTATTTAAAATTTATTAATTATATTTAATTAAATAATTTAAATTCTAGTTTATGAAATAATTTGCACGAAATAATAGTATTATATATAGTGTTATACATTGATTGTGAAGTTTGTTTTAGAGGACGAAAACAGATCTTTTTGTTGTGTTGTATTTGATTTGAATTGATTTTTTTGTGTTGAATTGATGATTGATTTTGAATTGATTCTTATCCGAAGAGAAAAGTATTGAATTACAACAAAGTGTTGCACTCAATGATCAGCAATCATACGATGCCATTGTAGACAATGATGACGACCATAAGGTGAGAGGACTCGTATATATCACATCTCTTATATACTCGTCCCCATTGGGGCATATATTGGCGTCTAATTTAGACTAATATATGTACCTGGATACTTTATATCAAATGAACAAATTATATACTATTTATTAATGGTTTAAGTTAGAAATGATCAATATTTAACATTTTAAATTATTAACTTAATAGTTGACAAGTATACTATTTACCCTGGGTAGTCTGCCTATCAAATGTGATAATAATATAACCAAAAAAATTTATTTAATATTTTAATTTATTATATTTATATTTTATTTTTATATTTAATTTAGTTGTTTGTTTATTGGAGTGTGATAATTTTATATAAATTTTGATAATTTATTATTATTTTATTTTGGTTTGTATATTTTTGACATAATTATTTCAAAATAAATAATTTCTTATATAATAAATTTAAATTAATATTTTATTTTTATTATTCATTCAGCAAAATTTTTATATATAAAAAACTTTTAATTATAATTTATAAATTAAAACATAAATAAAATGAGTGACATTATTATCATATTTGAATCAATACTTAATCTAAAACTTAAAACACGATTCAACCAAACTTTTCTCGGACGTGATTACAAATCAAAATGAAAAAACTTTTTGATTGAAATTGAATTGATATAACAATTATACCAATAGTATAGACAATTTCCTGCACTTTTGCCTAACAATAATGATAATTAGATTATATAAGTAGAGTCTTGTCTGTCCCTAGAATGACAATTATATGGCAATTATGACATCAATTGTCTCTATAATACATATGAACCAAAAAACACCACCATTTCTACCTTAAACCTAATTTTGAGTGTATTTTTTAGTCAATTAACGTATTAATTATTAATGAATTTGAATTTTTAAAATTTCCAACTTCAATCAAAATCCAATTATAGTTAATTGAAATTAATTAACAAACAAAAAAATAGTAATATAATTAATCAAAATTCCAATTCATTAATAAATAATTAAAAAATTGTTTTGAAAATTAAAAGTACTGCTTGGCATTTGACCCGTATACTTTCTTAATCTTGTCCTGTAGTTTGACATATTAGACGACCAAAAATTAGGCAAAATTACCGGTGAAATACAGGTAACACTTAAATGATCAATAAAACTAATTATTAATTTTATAATTAAAAAAACAAATTAAACAAACCCCTGTTATATCGTTGCCTACTGTTGTCTCGTTATATATTTATATTTGTATATGCTAAATATTGAATATGATTTGGTCGTATTTGAATCATATCATGTAAATATAATCACCCTGATCATATCTATATCGCACATACATATTCCTCGTATTTGTCTATCAAATTTGTACTATCGGTCTGTCTATTGTCATCTCCGCGAATGTCTTATACTTTGATTATCCTGTTAATTGTTGTCATTTACCAAGAGTTTAGTTATTTATTAATTAAATTTAGTTTGTTTTATTATTATTATTTTATTTTGCTGTTAATTTATTATTTGGCTATAAATCATTACATAACATAATAAATAAATAATAAAAAACATATCAATATTATTAATGATTTCTTTTTATTAATAATAGATTAACAAAAATGTATAATAAATAAAATATATAAAAAATAAATCATTTGATTGCTGATTAAGTGATATATCCTAAACAAGATAAACAATTATTTGTTTGCATTTGTTATGTTGTTTATTTTGAAATATTATTATTAAATGCAAATATCATTGTTTTATAATTATTTAATTAGAAAAATAGTTAAATAAATTTATAAAAAATTATCATTACTAGCATTATTATAATTACATTAAATAATTTTATACTTTTACTCAATGCTTTATATAACTATAAGTAAAGGACATTGATGTTTAACTTATACAATAAAATATATTATTAAAAATATAATTATTTTTCATAAATAGTTTTTCATGAATATTTAATTAATAATATAAAATAATAATAATAATAAGTTAATGTATTTACAAGCATTAGAATA
>JAQIWK010000423.1:0-16657 GCA_034695265.1 Dissorhina ornata | reverse complement strand
ATTCAAATATTCATATTACGTAGTATTGTGAAAGGGGAGGAGTTATTACTGGTCGATTTGGCTTGGCTTAAATATTTCTATGGTCGTAACTATATTTTAAAAGCAATACAGTAGCTTACAGTTAAAGCTAATACAAAATATATTTAGTAATAAATATAAATTAAATATAAAAATATTTATATACAATATATAACTAAATATGAATTTCGATCAAACAATTGAATGATTTGATATATAAATAAACAATATAAATGTATTGTTAGCCATTATAACAAAATAAGAAGTAAATTAAATTTATAAAGTATTTGGTATTTGATTTGCAATTATTTTGTTGATATTAACAGATGAATGAGAATTGATTTGAAATTGATTTATGAATTATAAGAAAAGAAATAAATATAATGTATTGAAAGACATTTCAAGACAATTGGTTTATATATATATATCTGTGTTGTCAATAAAATATAGTTATGTTGAAGTTTATCACATAATTGTGGTCTATTTATTGGAGCATTACTTCTAATAAATAGCCAAATAATCATATATTCATTAAAATCAAAATCTTTTTCTTGATGTTTGTACAGAAAATAAAATTGCACTCTATATTGATTTAATGATAAACTTAAAAAAATATACAAAATATAATATAAAAATTGAATTTAAAATCTTCAATATATTTCAATTATTGTTAATACCATAACTTAACATATTTATCAGTTTAGTTCACTTTAAGAGATGCAACTTATTTGTAATATTATTTGGAAAATATAAATTTTGTTTATTTAACTTTATATAAATTTGAATAATAAAAATATAAATCCAAATTTAAATAGCATATAAAACATACTCTTTTAGTGAGTTGTGTATCCATCATGAAGTTGTGAACATGTTTTTCTGCTCGGGATAACTCCAACTTTCTTGCTATCACTGCCACTACTAGTGCTGTACAGCCGGCGCCCTATCAAACAAAAACACATTATATTAATGATATTGTCATTCAGTCTTATATACAAAAAAATAAGTGTTGAAAATATATTTATGGTTTGATATGTTTGTTTGAATTAATCTTTGATATGAAAAAAACAATTTAATTAATTATGTGTAATAATTTTGACACAACCAAACATATAATTAATTACTTATCAATAGATATATTGATCAATGTTTTTTTAGCACACAATATTTGGCTAACTTTGTTAACAAGATATTTATTAATTAATATCTATATAATAAAACATCCTTATCTATATTTAACAGTATTATTATTTGTCATTTTTAAGTATTTATTAAATATAATATATTAAGAAATGATATTTATCTGTATTTTTAGAAATACTGCAAAAAAACTTAAGAATAATATATTAAAACAAATAATATAATAAAAGTCAAGACAATATAAGTATTTTAGTTATTATTATTAACAATAATAGACTCAATAACTTATATTATATAAGTTATATTTGATAATAAATATATAATATAGTCATTTTAATATATATAATAATCATTTATATATAATGACAAAAATATATGTATTAAATATTTAAACAAATAAATTGTGTATAAAAGGAATAAAAACTAAATTTAAACAAGGAAATTTAATTTATTATTTGTAATATAAATTGATATATCAAGAAATCAATAGTTTAAACTATTAGATTAAATGTAAGAAAATGTCATCTATAGTTAAATCAATATTGTAAAATTTTTTATTAAAAAAAACATTGATCATTCAAATAAATAAATTGCAAGTTAGAAATAATTTAATTTAAATTGATTTTAAAAAATACAAATAAATACAAAATTCAAAAACCATTGCTTACAATAAGTCCGGAACAGACAGCTATTCCTCGGCCACAATATCTATAATAAATAAAAATAAAAATATATTTATCTTTTTTAGAAAAAAAAAATCAAATCAATATAAATGTTAATTTAAAAATGGTAATGTATAAGTTGTAATGCAATTAGTAATTAGGATTTTTAATGACTTTTATATAATATAATTTTAACAAGAGCATTAAAGTGTGAAAAAAATCAATGAAAAGCTGCGAAAAGCCTTACGTATTGGGAACTATATCTCCGTAACCAATCGACAAGAATGTAATGGCAGTCAACCACATAGTATTCAATAGATTAGCGTGTTCTTCATCGTGATGTCTAAAAAACACATATCATTACTTTTATTACTTTATATTTTACTTTATATTATAGTTATATACACCATACAGTTATAGTATATCCTATTATTAAGTGTTTTATAGTATTTTTGTTTTAATCATTTGGGTCACAATTACTCATAAAAAGATATTTTAATTAATTTAAAGGAAAAGTAATAATAATTTTTGTTTTGCTTTTTATATTATTAAAACAATTGAAAATGCTTTCAGCGCTTCTGAACAATAATCTAAATGCAGTTCACAATTGTCTAAAAACTTATTATAACGGAAACCATTTACTTTATCTTTTTTATATTGTTGTGCGATGAGTGCTATTATATTGTATGTGCAAAACCAAGTCTTACTTCAAGTTATTATTATAACATAAAAAGTTTTTTTTGTGAATTTCTTTTGATCCAAACCACTGAATATGTGACTAATGATAGCAACATACATATGACTATTCCTATAATTCTTGTGAAATATATATAAATTTAGTGTTAAAAACACTAATTACTGTTGTTATTTAAAAGCCACAAAAGATTTAGTAAAATGCTTTTGACGACAAAATTTTATGGCTATTTTTAAGTGTGTTTCTAGTTTGCAAACCAAATAATCAATAAATATACGCAAAATGAATGTATATATAAAATTAATTGATCGATACGTTAACCACTTTATTCTTCAGATACTTAAAAATTTTCGATAATAACAGCCTAAAAGTACATTATTGGCAAACAAACAACATAAATATCTTCACATAAAAGGTTTAATATAAAATCACTAACAAAAAAGTCAATAATAATGCACAAGAATAAAGAATATATAAAAAAAATTTTGCTTTTATTATTAGTTGACTTTAGTTTCAATGCAAAGAATACCAGTCCAGACAAATGTTTAACTATTGCATTATAGTATTTATTATGTTTGCATTAATTCACTAAAAAAAACTATTGATTAAATTGATTGTAAACTTGTACTTAAACTATATTTATCTAGCTCAAATGTAAATTGTCTATATTCCTTAACATCATTCAAATGAAATAATAAGTGCAACAAAAAAAATATATAATAAAATAAAGATAACATAAAAAAGAAGAAAGAAAGAGACGACTCTTTATATTTTATGTTTAGACTAATTTGCATAAACATTAATGACTTTATAAAACAAATTATTTAGTTGATAAAATTCACAAATTATTTTGGATACTATAAAAATTGTTCATAAGAAATATTTGGAAAGGTCATAAAAAATTAAACCCAAATTTAATTAAAACAATATTTTTTATATAAATTTATAAATTTAAGAAATATCAAAAATAATTGAAATAAATAAATAATAGGACAAACCTTTCGCATAATCTCATAGTCCAACTGCCGATAATCCATAGTGAGACGAGAAAGACCATAAGGCAAGTGCCGGGACATATGGTCATCAATGTTTTTAATACAAATCTTGTGTTGAAATTAATTCTATTTAAAGCACCGATACTTCGAGATGAGGCGTCTGTAAATAGTTTACTGTGCAATAACATCACCCGACAAATGAGGTATAAGCGTAAAAACATTGGTAAAGATAGTGCCACATCAATTGGAACCTGGTCATATAAGTTTTTATGGTGTAAATATAGATTAATTCAATTATGATTAATATGGGTATGAATTGAACAATACCTCTACAGAACTGCTTTGAAAGCGGCCGCCTCTGTTGGCCAACTTTGTTGTCCAAATAAAACTGTATTCCCCGGGAATGGGATGTATTGAACAGATGACTAATTCTAACACAATGAGTGCCATTCTTTGCGATGTCATGGCTATTCTCCAGTCATCCACACAATTATCGATCATAAATAACTGAATAGAGTGTTAAAAAAATACTTATTATTATTATTTAATAAATCAATAAATTTCATAATATATGCTAATATATATTATTTGTTAATAATAATCGACTAAATAAACAATGAATTAGTTTTTGGCTGCATTTAAATTACAATATAATAGCTATAATTAATTACATTTTTAATTATCCATAAAATAATCTAAAACAAATATTTATTTATTTTTTCAAATTAGCGTGCAAACACACGTCTAATTGAATAAAAAAAAGCTTTCATCAGTGTACATTATATAAAATGTTTGGTATTTGTAATATTCTGGCAAAATTCCTATTTTTATAATAAATTTATTTATAAAAATAAAAATTTATTACAATATTATTATTATTATTATTTATTTTACAGAATATTACTATGAATTCTTGTATTACCAAGGTAATAGATTATTGAATGAAATATAATCATAACCTTTGAAATATTTTTAAAATTAAAAATTGATTTTTCATTTTAAAGTCAACAATAAAGCCGATCATATTATATAAGTTTTGTTCAAAAGGATTATTCTTTAAATAACAAAAATTAATCTTAAATGAAATAAATCGCAGATTTTTTTTATTCAAAGCACACGTCATTGCAGTTTTAAAAATTCAATTTAAAAATTGTTTTTTTTTGTTGCTTATAATATTTTCAATATATTGTTCAAAATTTATATTTTATGCTCTAGGTTGTTCTTGTTGTTTTGGCATATACAATGTATATAATAATATTAATAATATATAAATAAATAACCTGCACTTCCAATGAATGGTAGGCCACAATTAGGCCCAACAACATTAGCGTTGATACTGTTATCAATGTTTTTACAGCATATGAATAAACCGTTGCCTAAAGGAATGAAAAACAATATTAAATAAAGTATTATATTTTAAATTATTTTAAAAATATTTATAACTTTTATAATAAACACCAAAATCATTTTAATATTAAGCGTGTTCAATTTATTGTATAATTTATATTAATTATAATAACATTGTTTTGATGTTTTATCAAATAGTTTATAATAAATCATATTTTGATTGAAATTTAATTATTATCGATTATTAATTAATTTTTATGTTACCATTAAAATTCAAAAAATTTATTAAATTTATATTTCAAATCTAAAATCATTAAGTAATTGCCATCAAATTAATGCATTAGTTTTTTAAATTAATAAATTATAAATTTAATATTAAAATTTAAAATTATAAAAATTTGTTTAAACTTTTAACTTTAAAAGCAATTTAAGCGAATAAAGTATATACTATTAATATTAATAAGTAAAATAAAATACCTACAAAAATTCATCAAGTATATTAACTACTGTACACATATTAAAACAACTATAATCTAACATAAATCATAATTTTATAATCATCTATCTTGTGCTAAACGTATATATATTAATATAATATATATATTTTAATATAAAGTGTTGATAATATATTAAATAAAATATGAATATAGTAGACACAGTATGAAACATAAAAACATAAACAAAGTATATATTCTTAACAATACTTTGACAGAATTCATAAATTCTGGTCAAAGTTTGTACCCAAAAAAAATTATAACATGACTACAATTTATCTTTTATACAAATTTTTAATGTAAATAAACACTGAATTGAATACTGTTTTATTATTATTATATTCAAAAGATATGGCAAATAAAAAATAAATAAAATAGATGGAGATTATAAGGATTTAGATTAAATGATAAATCATATTCCTATAGACAATATAATGGGGTTTAGAGAATGGGCTCATATTTAGCACTAGCAGTAAACAGAAGGTCGTATATCATTGATTGAGAAACTGGTAAAATAAAATAGTTTAATATAACATCAGTGTTGGGATGAGTTCTTTGCCTATTCTCTAATGAGTTGATTACAAAATGAAATGCACTTAACGTATGAAAAATTACTATAATTATTGTAAAAACAATTATTTAAGAGAATTATGAACTGGGAATCAAGTTATTACTAGAAAAAGTAAAAAATAATTTATATTAAATTTAATTTATATATCAAACTAATATATTTATCATTAGTTAATGTCACTAAAAATGAAATCGTGTTTTATAAAAATGAATAAAAGTGTTTTATATAGAAATAATAACAATAAAAATAAAAACTTTTACTTAAATAAAGCAAATAATTGAATAATAAATTTAAATGTATTTCTAAATAAATATAAGGATACTGTTTGACACAACTTAATGCTTTAATATCCCAAACAAATAAAGAATTAGATTTACATTCATTTCTAGCATTCATTTTATTTTATATGATATTTTTGTCTGACTATTGTTTTATATGACTTCAATGGTAAACAATACTCTTATGAAGACTCTGGCAATTATTCTGTTGAGATAATAGCAAAAGTTGGGTAAATTACAAAATTTTATAGGTTTGCCATTCGTATGAATAAAATTCAATTATAGACTACAATTGTAAGCGACTCTCAAATGCTTTTAAAAAATTCTTTACATAACATGTAATGTCATTATTCATTATACACTATAGACTTGTGACAACACTATGATGTATTATAATGTATTGTAAATTTAAATTACTTTTTTTCCAAAAACCCTTTGTTAGAAAAACTTTTAAATATTTTATTTTCCAAATAATCTTGTTTTTTAGTTTCGAAATAAATGTATAATTAATGAAATAAAATGATAACTAAATAAAAGATGTAATAAAATGTTGAAATACCTTGGTGTAGACTTTGGCGGAAGAGAGTTCATTTTCGACAATCATGAGGGTAATGCCGAGTAAAGCCATGATAAGTGTATAATCGCTGACTCTTTTTCGTTTTTCGAAGAGGGCTTTCCTTCGGCCCAATCTGTAGCCGACATTTGGTTTATGAAACCCAGATTTGCCGGAAGAGCTCTTCTTTTTCTCACTATCGATGGAATTGGAGGCAAAGGAGCGTTGATTGTATGGTTGTTCAGTCGACACATTCATTAGGATAGGGTTTTGTTCGCTGTCAGAGCCAACCGAACAGTTCTTTATGGCGTTAGTGATGGAGAGAGTGGACGCGTTGATGGGTTTGCGGAGTTGTTTGAATTGGCGCAGCGCTCCATTGATTCGCATGGATTCGCTGGCTATTTCTGCGATCTCGTTGTCCAGCATAGGTCGCAGTCCCGGACATACACGAGGAGAACAAGTGGGTCCATACGACGAGCCAACTGCACAGCTTCCACACGGTATATAATTAGCGCTCGAATGACATATAGTGGCCATTAAGGGCTGAGTCTCGCTCTGGGCGTTCAGAGCGTGCGTCGATTGTCTCATCGATTCGCGCGAAACAGTTCTCGTGAGGAAACTGTGCTCTAATCGTGAACTCAATACGTTTCGCGCATGACTTGGCCACAGATGATGCTTCACTCGCGCCCCTCTGTACCCAAACACTCCCGCGTTGGCCGACCCCACACCACCGCACCGATTCGGCATCTCCCGAGTCGCCACATTTGCTATGGCCATCGAGTTCTTTGGGTTTGCCTCGTCTTCAAACTCTTTCTGTCGATTCTTCATTTCGGGTCTAATCTCAGGACATGATCTGTGATTTGGATTGAATGACTCGTTTGGCAGCTCCAGAGGCTGAAAGTCGATCAACAGTTGGGATCTTTCGGGCTCTGAATGCATGCGTCCAAAGATCAATGGATTGGCATTTGGTTTTGGACACAGAATACTGTTATTCGTGTCATTGGTATTGGAATTGTTATTATTATTGGAATTTATATTATCGTTGAGTAAAAAACTTGGCGTCAAATTCCCGTTCTGTGTGTTTGCGTTGGGATTACAAGTTCGCGTCTCTTCGGCCGGCGTTACCATCACTACTGACATGTTTTATCACTATTTGTATCAATACTGTCTATCTTTCAATCAATCGATACCATCATTATCTATGACTGTTCATTGCAATCAATATATAAATGTTTATTTGCTATAACCGTTCAGTTCTTGTCTAATAATTTTTCTTATAATAAATGTTGTGAAAGAAGTTAAGACCAAACAGTGATATGAATTGAAATTGTAGTAAATGTCAACAGAATATGATATTCAGAATAGCAGTAATGATAATACAGTAAAACGTGTAGTGATGTCTGAAATGTCACTTATTTGCAAAACACAGTCTTAGCATTGGCTTCACATACACACTAACGTTGCACTTGATATACAGAATATTCATTATAAGTTTAATTTAAATTAATATTACAATTAAATAAAATAATGCAAACTATTGTTGAATTGTATTTATTTAGCATCTGTTGTGGTGAGAGGGCATGTCTTTATGCAATTGACAGCTAAAACATGGACTAATTGAAGGCATACGCCTTTAGACCAGTATTTGCTTATGTGATGCAAACAGATATGAGTTTTTGCGCACAATATTGTTATGCCATTCAGTATTGATGCGGAGACCACACTATCGTATACTTATATTGTGCTCTATCTCTGTATATAAGTCTATTGTAGTCATACCTACCAAATAATATTGTGTTTTGATATAATATTAATTAAAATATATTTATATTTAGCTCTGAATTATTCTTAAACAAAAATTATATTAAAATTATAGCATTAAAATGCAAATCTACTCACTGTTTGGTTGAAATTAAGAATCGGATAAAGAGATGATGGGATGTGTAAGAAAACAGTCGTAAAAATAAAAATAACTGATAAATGATTGGCACCAAAATAGTTGTCCCAATATTCTGCAGTAAAATAACAAATTTAAAGCACTTGTAAAGTGGATAACAATCTGATTTGTATAGTGACTCTTTGGATGAGAACCATATGCTTTACATTTTTCAATGCATTTATTTTCTATTAATAAATGACTTGAAATTTTAAAATTCTTATCATAACATAAATAAGAATTAAGTTTGTTTTTGTGTTAACACATCCGACAGCTTATACCATCAAAATAAAAACAATTAAAATAAAAAGTTTTTATATAATTTATTTAAGTTTATATTACAATATAAAACGATTAGAGTTATAATAAATAGATTAGTTTTTTGTGCTAACAAATTGAAATAAGTGCTCAAAATGTTGCCAAAAACAGTGAATGATAGTCATTTGAATTGATGTGTTTGCTATAGCGATGTCAATGCAACTCAATGGCTATATTCACACCAACTGTAGTGAAATACTTCAATACATCTCTCTATATGTATGCTTCAAAACTAGGAATTAAAAAAGTATAGTCTAATAGAGTGAGAGAGAAAAGTACAGGTAATATGAAATGAAATTTATTATTGGAAGATAGCATCGACAGCCAGCTCTCTAAACCCTTAGAGAGTGGAGTCGAGTAAAGCACTGTAAACGACTCGCACGAGAGAGAAAGTGAGTGAGAGAGAGAGAGAGAGAGAGAGAGAGAGAGAGAGCATTAAGTAACATATAACATACATATCTTGGTACGGCACATACGGCAAACTAGAGCTTATAATTTACGTTTACATTGAATTTGGTGTACAGATTCTGTACTACAGAATAATAGTAAGAATTTATATTATAAGGTTTATTGCTATGGAGACAAAGTATGAGTGAAAATCTGTTCAAAAAAATTCCGTATCAATAGACGACCTTTATCACCAATCAAACGCTAACATGTATTTAATATATTTATAAACATGTATTAGATTTTGTTTAGAAATATAATCTTAACTTTGGTAATCTGTAACGTTAACTTTTTTGTTGTTACTTTGCTAAGTAATCTGAAGTTTCTTTATAGAAATCTCTATTTTTCAAACCAATCAATTGTTTGCTGAAAAACTTTAGTAAAAAATAGCAATTATTTTATTGATGTGATTGACGGAACTTTATATATTTATTTTTGTTGCAAATGTTATTATTTTATGTTTTTATTTTATTTTTGTTGGAAATATATAAAATATGAAATTTCACTCAATTTATAACACATGCCATTGAATGGCAATCTCTATTGCAATAGGGATTTGAATTCATTTTTTAGATCAAAAATATTTCGTGTTAACAGAATATTCTGTCAATTCATAGAATGCATATAAATAACGGTATAATATAATCTAAAATACAAACTCTGTATGTTATTATAAATATTTATTTTTTTAATTAGTTTTCTTAAACTATTGTCACTTTTTCAAAATATAACATTTTATTCATTTATAAAATATATTTTTAACTCATTTTAAAGTCTAAATTTTTAATTAATAAAATTTATTTATAAAACATCTATTGATTCACCATTGTGCTGCAAATTTATTTTTCTAATTAAAAATTTATTTATAAACTTAAATCAATTAACAAATTTATTTTATAATTTATATAAATAAATTAAAAACTAAAAGTTAATTCGCACGGTAGTTTAACAAGCCGTCAATCATTGGGAATGCATTATTCATTTTAACAAATTCAGTATGATATACACAAATGTAAACTACACAATATTATCTATTGCATAATCAATACAAATATAAATAATCATAATATCAGATATAAACAGATATTATTTATCAAATATATTATAATTACATATGTTATACTTATTATTAATTATATATATATTTAAATGTATAAATAATTTTAAAATACTGTAAATATTAAAACAAATTTCAAATTTATTTAGTTTAAAAATTATTTTATTATTTTAAATATTTCTTCAAACTTGATAAGTTTTATATAAAATCTTCAAAAAATTAAAAAATTATCAATTATAGTGTTACAACAAGTTAGTGAATATGTTTATTTATATTAAGAAATAAATTATATAATTTATAAAATTTAATAAATAAAAATTTTTAAATCTCATTAACATTTTAAATACATTCACATTCAACATTTTAGTATAAAAATTTACATTTAAATTAATTTCAATAATATTAAAAATGATTATAAAGGTGGCATTAGTTGTTTTAAAAATTGTGAACCATTGGTCACACAAGTAGTGGCAATAATTATTTGTATTCCCATTTGTTTGGCCAAAAACCTAAGCGCCGACACTTCGGCATAAGTGACTCCTCCTATCATAAAGACGAGCACCGCTTTTGGCATCATTTTAGTGTAATTAATGGCATCTTTTCGTTGACTTAATGGCACAAACTTTCCATTCAAATAACGACTAATTTCTTCGTTAGAGTTCTTTGAATCGCAAACTAATTCAACGACTCGAGTGATGACCGGAATGTAAGCGCCGCCAAAAACATAGGCACAGTCTTTAGGATTGTGAACGTCATAGACCTGTCCACTGATTTGGGGAATTAAATTCAATTTTTTAATTGTTTGACGAAATCTATATATTGTATCGTTTGAACGCAACAATGACTTCATATTAGCCGCCAGAATAGGATTGTTAGGAATGTTTCCCACATTTAGACCACTATTTTCTACTATTATTCCTAATTTTTTCAAATTAAATAACGTTATGATATGTTTGTGTCCATAGCTTTGCAAATATAATTTCACTAAATGTTTATAATCTTTAGAAGCGATTCCCGATTGAGTTATAGAATACAAACAAATAAGTCTTAAGGAAATAATTGGATCAAATTGTCGTATAATTCCTTCTTCAATAAACTGTAGACAAGTCTTTGAATCGACGCCTTCAATGAGATTTCTTTCACAATTCATTTGATCAAAAAAACTGACAGCTTTTTTGCGATCCATAATGGTTTCACAGGCGCTTATATCTAATAAATATATATAAAGTTAGATTCATTTCTTAAAATTTTAAAAACAATTGCCAAAAAAACTTACGCAAAGCAAAAGATTTGTGTTGAGTTTGCAACTCTCTTAAGTCATTGGACACAAACTGTTTCATATCATTTATATTCATATTAGATGATTGGCTTCGCTTGTTATCATAAATCTCTTTTAATTTGCGTCCCTTTTCTTTCAAACTCAAACATACGGATGAAAATGAAACGTCTTTTATTTCATCAAATATTACATCATTTAAAAGATTATTCTTCGCCGAATCAGATCCAAATTCAACTTTTCCTTTAAAAAGTCAAATATATTAATAAATTTATATTCAAATAAAATAAAATGAGCCAAACATTTACCACATTTAATAGAAAACGTTTCGTCAATAACTCCCATATAATTCAATTGAGATATCAATACTGAAACATAGTCTTCGTCCCGATCGACAACTACTAGATCTGATATAATGGAAGTGCCGGCAGTAGGCGTTTGGTTGGCCTCCAAAGACAATTGACTCAAATATTGAGACACAATAGTCGCGTATTTGCCTTTTATATAAGCTCTTGGGATGAGACCAACCAGTGCTTGCAATTGACTTAAACTGTTGTTAATACGGTTGAGTCCACTCTGTTCGCCATACTTTCATTATAAATGTTATCATTAGATACTATAATCAATTAATATTCAGAAAGACTTACTAAAAAACAATTGCTATAAAAGTCGGGAAACTCTAACGAAAAGAGATCGACATCGAGAGGAATGAGTCCCAAAGGATAGTCCAAAATAGTCAAATAGCCGTAAACGCCTTCACTCTCAAGACATTCATCACAAATTTTGAACTAAATATTAATTGTTTAATAAAATTATAAATCCATTAAATTATGGATGAAATACCAACCTTTTGAGGAACAAATATAAGCCAATACTGGATGTCTTCGTGAGATCGGCATTGTTTGTCTGAATTGATAATATTGGCCACCATTTGGGTTTCGGCGAGTGTCGACTCAATCACAAAACAGATCCTAATTGACATCAAATGCAAACAATTAGTAATCATTTAAATTTGGATACAATTGTTTAAAAAGCGGACAAACTTTTGTGAAGTGGATGGCATTGTGGTTGAGTCCAATTTGTAGATCTTTGACACACCTTTGGACTAAACATATCATTCATTCATTTAATTAAATCATTATTTTAAACACATTTCAACTCAAAGTGTTTTTACTTTCAAAAGAGTGAATCCAAATATTAAGTCAAATATGGGAATCAATTTGGGACTTAATATTAAGTCTTTTTGGCCATTCATCTGATATAAAGTGAATTAAATTGTAAACTAATGTCAAAAATGAGATCAATATTGATATGAATACAGACTTTTTCCAAGAGATTGACAAACAATTGTGTGGACGCGGTCTTCAACATGGATGCAATGGTTCCGCTCTTGTAATCCATGTTTTAGTTTAGTTTGAAATGAGTATATATTGTCAATCAATAGCTAATCATAAAACTACTGCAATCATTAAATCATTAAATCAATTAATTGTAATATAAAATGCATTCAAAAACAATATAAACAATGATTTGTTTTGAAGTTTAAATGCAAACAAATGTATGACTGAATGAATTGCATTGCAGTCATCACTGCTCTCTATCTGCACATCAAGTGATGACTACATTCATCAATACATTGCATTCAATTGACAATTGCTTTGCATTGCATTTGTATGGCTTTTATAGAGAATGTAACTCAAAAGTTTTGATTCAAAACTTAATTGGTATTAAATTTATTGTATTTGTGTTACTATTTTACTATCAATTACTCGTTAATTCAATAGACAAAGTATTTTTTCTAACTATATATTATAGAAACAAGTAATATGATCTTGGTATATTCTTGACACTTTGTGAATTCTTTAAAAGTTATGACATATTTTATAACTTTTATGAATGATAAATTATAATTTATATTATAAAATTTATAATATAAATATAATATAATATAAATTTTATATAATATTTTATATTTAATTAGTATATTTGAAATATTGAAACATTATTTCCATATATTAAATTTATTTAAATATTAAAATATTTGTTTAACAATTTATTTAATAAATATATAATTATATAAAATAAAACAAGTTTAAAACAATTAGTTAAGTAATATATATAAACATAATATCAATAATTAATATTATTATTATAATTATGGATACAATGGTATTGATTCAAAATTGATAATATATTTCTAGGATATGCAACAGTAATGGCAGAGAGAGGCCGGTAATCCCGGCAAACATTGACACCCGAATCGTCGCGAATGAAACACATTTCCTTCATCTGCTTTTTTCTTCACTTTTTCTAAACAAATTCAAAATAAATTTATTTAAATTTAATAAAAACAAAAGTAAACACTAATGGACTGACCGGCAACTTCTTTCCTATTGATGGCAATGAGGGCTTCGTATAACTCGGTAAACGGGTTTTTGGTGGCCGGCAGTGAATGAAGCCATATAATCATCATACGGTACGAGTGCTCTTTATAGCTAGTCTTTCCCGTGTATTGATGTTCAATAGCTTTATGTTTGTTTCAAATAACATAACAATTTAATGACTGTTTTTTAAATAAAATTTATTGCTGGACTCAATCATACCTTTGATCTGTTCTTCGGTGAAGTTCCAGAGACGAGCCAATCGTTTCCAATCATTGATTTCTAAGTGATTTCGCGATAAATTCCATAAAATTTTCTTAAATTGATTTAATGATATGTTTTGATTGACTTCTTGTTCGCCGCAATGGTTGATAGCGTCGATATCATTGCAATCTTCCGATTCAAACGTTTCTTTGCGATGGTTTTGATGTAAACCATCTTTATTTGACTTGACTTTCAACGCCTTTTCCCGTTCAGCCCTAATCAACATATCGACGATTGCTTGAAAACTTCCTCTCGAAGCTACATATAGAGCCGTTCTTCCGCTCTAATCAACCAAACAATACATAAATATAAATAAATTGTTTATTTCAATCATACCTTTTCTTGAATCTGTAGGTCAGCCCCGTTTCTAATAAGAACTTCAGCCGCTTCTGAGTGACCCAACTCAGCCGCCACCACTAATGGGGTCTGATTTCTCTGATTTAGTCAATAAATAATTAAATATTAATAAAGTTATGCATAATTTATATACTATATATTATATGTATTATATTAAGCAATTTATAGACAGAAAAAATAAGAAAATGCTTACATTATTAAGTGAATCGATTTCTGCGCCCTTTTCTATCAAAAATTGTGTCATTCTATGCATTCGTTTAAATATTTAATTATTAATATTTTTGAAAATATAAATTTTAAATATAATTCTGTTTTAAATGTATATTAATTATATTATATTTATTGTAATGCAATACTATTAATTAAATAGCAATAATAAATATTATATACTTAAATATTATATTATGAATATATAGAAATGAGAAAAATTCTCACTTAACGTGATTTCCAACAACACATAAGTGAAGAGCTGTTAACCACATTATAGTAGACATCAATAAAATGAATTACATTTTTGGGTTGAATATGCAATTATATTACCGGTGTTTCCGTTCTTATCTTTACTGTTCAGAACGGCTCCGTATGAGACCAGAAGGCAGACCACATCAATATAGCCGAGGGCTGCGGCGATCATCAATGCTGAACGTCCTTTCTATATATGTTTGCATACATTTGTTAGTATTAATAATTATATTTACTCTAATCTTATAATTTAATTAAACAAATCAAACAAATATTCATTTCTTTTTTTCTTTGTTCAATCATTTATGTAATCTTCAAATATAGTACAGAGTGTTTATTCTTTTAGTTTAAAAAAATTTAAATGCAAAACACAAAAAATTTTTACAAAGCTTAGTTTTCAGCATAACATTTTTTTCATTTTTTAACTATAATTATTATAACGAAATTTAAAATTTTATTTACAAAAATATATCAAAACTTTTCAATTGAGTATATTAATTATTATATTATTTAAATAATAAATATGTAACTAAATCATTTATTGCATTTATTTTTAGCAATAAAAAATCATTAGATTGATACTAAACTTTGAACAATTTTTCTTTCAGTGTCTTAAACCTATATTCCCTAATTAATTTTTATTGTATTAACAATACACCCTGTACTACACTAATATAAAATTACTTTAAACATTGTATATAAATGCTTTAATAATTACAATTTATATTAATTATATAATTTAAGTAATGTCTAGAAATTGTGGTAATTTAAGAAAAGATACATGTATATTATTAAAATAATTACTAAATATTATAATTAATTTAAATATCTTTAATATTTAATATTGATCTTAATGATGAGAAAAACATAAATATACTAAAAATGAATATTCTTAACCTATAATCATTATATAATGCTTGACCATTGCGTTTACCTTATATAATATTGTTCAAATTTATTACATTAAGTAACAAATAAAATAAAGTAATATAATTTAATTACATAACAAAATAGTATCCAAATTGTATATCAAAGTTGTTGGCTTAACAAATAAAATGAGTCATTTTAAATGACTTTAATTTTTTATGTTTCAAAACAATGTTAACCTTTTATTTTTGTTTATTTAATTCTTTATAAATAAACTATTATTTATATATTTAAAAAATTATATATAAAAAAGTAATTATAAAGTAATGTAAGTTATATATATCTATAATATTATACAATAGTAAACTACTATAAAACTTAATTAATATATTATTGACTGAAATAAAAGTTAATATAAGTTTGTTTGGTTACCGAATCGGTTGCGAAGATATCACAGTTATGTTGTATAAGCGTTTGTGAGGCATCTTTAAAGCCATATTCAGCCGCCAAATGGAGAGCTTATGTTTGAAAAAAAAATTATTT
>JAQIWK010000422.1:0-16664 GCA_034695265.1 Dissorhina ornata | reverse complement strand
TATATGAATATTAACTTGATAAGTGTTTAGATTGCCACGACTCCTGGTATCAATTTTAGTTTCATTCAGTCCTTAATTCAAATGAATGTTACCATCGGTTTAGACCCAATTGAGATCTAAACGTAAAAATCAATTTAATAATTGTGTATAAGTTTATTAGGAAAATATTGCAAATAAGTTAGACAAACAAGAGTTAATTAATACATTGCTTACCAACCATTTTGTAACGATTCTGTGATAATAAGTCCACAAAACTACTGAAGAATTGCTTCATTTCTTTCCATCAATTCATTTACAGCCGATTAGTAATGAAATATAATATTAATAATAATTGTTTCATGAATTTCCTAATTATAATATCATATAAATATATATAAAACCATTTGAACCAAAAGCCAAAGCTCTTGGAGCTATTGATGCCATAAATGAATACAATTTGAAAACAAAACAAAACAAAAAAATTAATTATCAATTTTATAAACTCTAATATTGCTTCAAATGTATAATATATTATACGATAACAAAGGTAGACAACTTGAATGCAATTTTATATTATATATTAGTTGTTATGTATTTAAATTAATATTTCATCAGTTTATTGTTATATTTACACGATTTGAGTGCCATTACAATGAGATACTGTATATTATAGTTACTATCAAACAAATTGGAGTTAAATTTGATATATATTTATGACTTTATACTCTAGACTTGAGCTGACAATTAAGGGCACCTTTTATTTGATTGCGAAAAGCCTTTGTTTTTTAAATTAAAGTATTGAATACATTCCTAAATTGCAATTATAATTATTGTTAAGTTATACTCACCATTGATTATTATGGGAACCAAAATGACAAGAGTTTATCAAACATTTAGAAATTAATGTAATAATTAATTAAATTTAATGATTTTCAATGAATCTCAGGGCGTATGTTATAAAACGATCCCAAAAAAAACATGTAATATCATTGAAATAGCGTTCAAATAAGTTTTTAAAAGTTATTTTTATGGTTAATATTTTGGACTAATGTTTGACACAACAAGATATTAATTAACATAAATTGTGTTAAACGTAACAATCATTCATATATTTACTATACATGTTATTGAATGAGAAAAAAGCTATTTTACAAACAATATATTGAGATATTTATAACAATTATTAATAAATAAAATCAATATAATTATAACTAAGGCTGTGATATAAAAAGCAAAACTACAAACATATATAAAACAATTACAAAGCGATTGTATGATACCATTGATATATCAAATAATTGAAATGATAGAGATTTTATACACAAAATAACTAATTAATAATTAATTAATTAAATAACTGTTTGCGCACAACATCTTAATTAGAAAACAACAAACAAACAAACAAATTAAATCTTCAATTATAAACACAATTACATCATAAAAATACACACAAAATAGACATTACAATTACAAACCAAATAAATAATTTAAATGCAATTACAAGTGGGGAGAGATGACCAACAAATTATAGTATTTCATCCAAACTATTCAAAAAATACAAACAAAACCAATATTCGGGGTCTTTTAGTGATGTTATCGATTCAGATTTCAAACGATGAGTGAATCTGATGTTTATTTTAAACATATTATTGCTATTATTATTGATAATATTGTTATTATTTTTATTATTCAAATCTCTATAATCTTTATTCAATGTATTTTGAATGTATAGTGAAATCAATGTTTTTTCTTCTTCTAAATAGTACTGTTTTAGTGTCAAATCAATTTATTTTGTCATTTTATTTTAATTTATACTAAATTATGTTTAAATTTCAAACATCAAATTGTTTGCTAAAAACTTTTTAAATGATCTAATGATTGGTAGAAATAATTAGCAATAATTGGCTGTTTTTTAAAATCAAATTACTATTTAATACAGTATTTTAATGACATTCCTCTTGATATCTAACCTCCAATTCTCCAATCATTAACATAAAGTTTTAACAAACAATTTTGATGTTGAGTTTGAATGTGTTTTTAATTTCAAACATTGTGTTTAATTTGATTACTTTATAATTATATTTTTACTCTCATTATATTTTACTCAATAATCTTATTGTTTCTGACATTAGTTTATGATTTTATTTGACTTTTGTTTTGAAAGCAATAAATATATTAAATTGTTGTTCAGTACTGTACTGTAAATTCAATGAATATTTCAAAATTAAAGCTTCATTTAAATTGAATGAAGAAATAAATCCAATGTAAGGAACCAACTGTTGAACAACTAGTCAGTCAAGTCATTGACTTAAGCCGACAAATAGCACCAATAAATATGTTATATATTATATGATTGTTATTGCCATCAATATTGATGTTTAATTAAATGTTTATATTAAATGAGTGCTAATTAAATGATTGTTATATTACCAAACATAATAAATAAATGACAAGTTATTTGAAGCTTTAAACAAAAAAATTGACTAAAATTTATTGAAATTAATAGACTCTGTTATCACAAAAATATTTCAACAATAAATGAATTGAATTCCGATTCATCTGAAAGCGATTGTCGGAACAGTTGGGAGTGTTGCCAACCATTAGCACCGATGCCACCGTCCAGTAGGGCCTCGATTACGATATGGTCGCCACTCATACATACATCACTTCTTTTGAATATATTCTCTATGTTTGGCTTAATCTCATAATTCACTTCTGGCTTATGGTTTGAATACATATTTAAGCGAATGTTTCCGTTTTCAAACATTTTGCACTTAATTGTGATCCGGATTTCACTCCAATTCATATCATTTTCAAAATTAACTTTCCATTTAATGCTTCCCTTAATAGGCGTCCAATTGTTGGACTCATTTCGGGCCAAATAAGCCATTTTCCAGTCTTTCTCCACTTTCCTCGTTATATTATCGCTCTCGAAGACGCACTTCTGCCACGACTTCATTGTAATTGAATTGAATTTATACTCATCGGTAGCGCTGTTATACGTAATGAGTGTTGGATTGGCGTTATTGTCGGTCAATGCAAACACAAAATTATTGGTCAGTTTTGCTTCCGATGTCTCGCCGCGGGCCAAACGCCAGGCCTGAGCGCCCGATTGTCTGCCTTTATTTTCATCGTCTTTGAGTTGTGTGCTCTGATTGGGAACTCTTAAGAACTCAATCCACTCAAAGAGTCGCCGCATTTGTAACTGTTGTTTAAGTTGCGGATTAAATGCCAGCTCTAAGTTAAGGGTAATTTTGTTCAACACATTGGCCACCCATTGCTCGCGGCATAGTAGAGCCCGACGTTGTTTAAGGGTCTGGTGATCGTTGCTGTACCTCCAGGTCACGTCTTGAACCTCGTGAGCGGCAAATGCTATACAAAATGTCAGTTTCTTAGCCCAACCGCACTCATAGACAAGTGGTGTATCGCATACACCTTCGCAGGGATCGCAATGAAGCCATCGTTTCTGGGCATTGCTGTAGACTTCGGTCCAGACGTGATCCGTCCAATCGACCACTAGTCTGGCCTCAAAGTTCAACGCCCGACACAACAGAGTGAAACAGTTGGCCCATTCACCGCACCGGCCCTTTCGGGTCGACAACAACTTCTCTGATTTGTTATACCGCGGGAACCGATACTGTTGTCCGCAGTCCTGACACGTATACAACTCAACAGTCACTGCTTGCCATTTGGCCTCTTCTTCGTCGGGCATTACATTCTGTGAATTCTTAGTCTTTTTGTGGCAATTGTCACAAACGGCACAATCAAACCACTCAAAGAACTCACTCTTAAACCAATTCAACAAATTCAACAAAAGTATGTCTTTGCTATCAGTGGCCAAGTCTTGGTCGGCATCCGATTTGAGCCGTTGTTTCAATTGAAGCATTTTGTTGATGGCATCGATGGTCAGCTGCTTCCAGGGAACCACACTTCTGGCCAAGTCTTGGAGCCGAACGTCTTCGTAGTCTTTAACTAAATTCATATATGACTTCAATTTGGCGAAGAACTGCATTTCAGAGGCAGATATCGGCATCAAATTGGGGTCACTTCGGAGGAATGTGGGCACAGATTGAGCCATCATTTGGAGGACTATTAATAACAACTAAAAAACAATTAATAAATTAAATAAATAAATAACAAAATTGTGTCCAAAGGTTGACCACAAGAGTTCAAAACAAACTGCAATCACAACAACGAGTGGCGACCTCTTTGGCGGTCGACTCACAACACAAGCGTTTGTTTCGCCATTTATTGTCTTCATATGAGAACCGCTTCTCAACTCAATTGACAAACCGTTTAATTAATCACTGATTTTATCGCTTATTATAACCACTCATTTGTCACCACAATGTCTGCCACCGAACAGATGAGGGCGATGTTGGATCAGCTGATGGGCAGTGGCAGAGAAGGGGGTATGCTATCAATTGATTGATTGATTGATTTGTTTTGAATTAATTATTGATTGTATTATCAACTGATCCATAGGTGATGCTAAGCCACGATATCACTTCACTGACCATAGGGTTTGCAAAAGCTTTCTATTGGATTGTTGTCCGCACGACATATTGGCCTCAACGGTAAGACATATATTGAAAGTGATTGATGACTAACTGGATGTATTGATGGTGACTATCCAATGTAGAGAATGGACCTTGGTGAGTGTAACCGATACCATGACCTGGCATTGAGGGCCGACTACGAGAAAGGGGCCAAAACTAAGGACTATGGCTATGAAATGGACGTAAGTATTGACTCGTTTTTAGTTTGTTTGATAAAAACCAGAACCGATGACTTGATTAGACTCTTAAAGGCATTTAAAAATCTTAAAAACTCATGAAATCGGAGTTCGTTGTGATTGAGTACATCCATGGGATGGTAAGTGTTGGTCTCAATAACGAGCTCTGAATTGATTGACACTATATTTTGAGATGACTTTGAGATGACATATCCATAACAATATGAAATACCCATACATTTGAGCGTTTAATTGGTAGTAAAGACTCGTGTTTTCCTTCTCTTGAATTGAATTTACAGTTAAAATGCCTATAAAAAGGTCTTCGGCTTATAGACAATGAAATTAAATTAAAGTCCAAAACTTTGTCAGTTGTCAGCGAAACAGTACTTAAGATTACTGTTTAATAACTGAGAGATTACTGTGTGTCGGCTATTGTTGTTGCGATTGTGAGTAGTATTCAAATCAATTTAAAAATACAAACAATCAGTCCTTTTATAACAAAATATAACTTTAAATATATGTATATATTGGCCATCAATAGAGTTAATGCACTTTTGCTGACAATTCAGAGACCAATTCAAATACAATGGTTTCAGATTGAGTTTCAAATGAATGAGTTGTGAGATCTTAAGGTAACGTATTAATTGAAGACTGGTTTTTTGGTAATGTATTTAAACCAATCAATTGGTTTCTAATTATTATATTTTAATTGTATTTTTATTATTAATATATATTATATTTATATGTTTTTTGGTATTAATTGTAGAAATATATCGTTTCTAAAAAACTCTTTCCTTTCACTTGTGTTTCACTTTAAATCACAATTTTTAAAAAAATCTTTTTTCTGTGAGAATAAACTAAATGATGGTTTGACTCGTTCTGCCATTTGTTTAGCCGACGCTCTTGTTTTTCTGCATGTATTCAACGCTTTGTTTTATTTTATTTGTATTTTTAAAATGTAATTTATTACCGAAACTAATGACTAACAATATGTAATATAATAGGCGTTTCAACACTTGGAGTCGTTTGTGGCCGACGCCGACAAAAAGACAGAGTCCGCCAAAAAACGATTGGCTGAGACTCAGGAGGAATTGAGCGCCGAAGTGGGCACTAAGGTATGAGCGCTAATAATGTCTATGTTTTCTTGTTTGACATTTGATTTATATTTGTTTGCAAATCAGTTGAATAGAGTGCACGAATTGGCCGAACAAATGGGTAAGAAGTTGGCGTCGGCTGAGTTGGCCGGTGCTGAAGGCAATGTGGAAGAGTCGCTCAAATTGATGGAAGAGGTGGAGAAGATTAAGAAAGAGAAGGGCAGCGCTGAAATCGAGTATAGAAACTCAATGCCGGCCTCCAGTTATCAACAACAGAAGCTAAGAGTTTGTGAGGTCTGTTCGGCTTATTTGGGAATTCACGACAATGACAGACGTTTGGCCGACCATTTCGGCGGAAAATTGCATTTGGGATTCATTACGATGTAAGCCATTAATTGATGATTTGTTTAGACTTTTATTTATTTATTTGTTTTTATTTTAGACGCGAAAGACTCGAAGAATTGAGGGTTAGTTTTGATTGTTTTTTAAATTGTTTTCATATAAATTTAATTATTATTTAAATTAAAGCAAATCGTAACCGAAAAGAAAAGTCGCGCTCCTATTGACGATAGAGAGGAATATCGACACGAAGAGAGGGTTAATCGTAATGATAATCGTAACGATAACCGCAATGATAATCGTAACGATAATCGTAATGATAACCGCAACGATATCCGAAACGATAACCGCAACGATATCCGTAGCGATAACCGTAACGATAATCGCAATGATAATCGTAATGACAATCGGAACCGCGACGACCGTCGGGACCGGTACGACGATAGACGCCGACGCAGGAGTCGTTCGAGGTTTGCATTGATTTTGTAATTAATTTTGCAAATATTTAATAGATTTGTATGCGATTTACAGATCTCGAGATCGGAGTCAAAACAGTCAACGAAGACGTCGTTCGAGATCTCGATCGCCGGGACATCACTCGAGACAGCGGTCGTCGAGGTCTCGATCACGCGATCGTCGCGACAAACCCCGAGACCTCCGGACGTCGACTGAGCGGTAAAGCGATTGTCTTTTATCCGAAAGGAATATGTTTTTTAATCCTTAATTTGATTTCTGAAAAATTAATTTCTTTCAATAATTCAAGTAATCATTAATTATTTTCCACTAAAATATTGACAATTATAACAATAATTTATTTGATAATTGAGTTATTTTTCTCGAAAAACCAAATTTTGTATTTAAAAAATCATTTAGTAATTAATAAATTTTTAATTTTAAAATAGTGTTTATTTTTAAACATTATCTCTAAACTTTTGGACACTTTTTTTGAAAAAAATATTTATATTTTGTTTAAAAATAGATATTTGAATTGAATTTAAACAGAATATCACAAATGAGTTGTTTTTTGACAGACAACGAGATTAACTGATGTGTTAAATGGTTTATATATTAACTCATCGATACTGATCTACAATATGTTTATACTAACAGTAAATTAAATATAGTTTTCGTTAGATTTGATGTTTAAATTTGTGAGCTTTTATATTAAGAATAAATTGTTTTTATATAATAGTTAACATATAATGTGTGGCACATGTAGTCATATAATATCTTGTAACTAACCATTACATTGCAATAAAAAAAAGCAAATGGTTTGGCAAATATACTTAAAATATACTATAATTATGTATTAAATGAAATGATATTATATATAATGTAAAAAATATAACAATATCTTTGGGCCCAGAGTTAATAATAATAAGACAAAAACAAAATATACATATAATATCATAAAATCACTAGTTGTCGATAGGAATAGACAGCAAGTCTTGGTTTCGTTTGAAACGTTAGATGAGATTTAAAATGCAATTATAAGTTAATTTTTATGTGGGGTTAGTATTAGACAACCAATTGGTTTGCTTGTTGTTGTAGTAGTAGTTATTGTGTTTTGTGTCGCCTTTCAAAAATAGTAATACTTCTCAACAAATCATATAATAATTACAATAATTTCAATTAAATTAACTGCTATTTAAAAAAAAGTATATATAAATTACAAATAAAAATTATAACTTTGTAGTCGAAGTAATTGAATCTCTTTTAGTAGTATTATTGTTATTTCGTCTAATGGATGATTGGCTACCATTAGTCAAACTTTGTCTTTCAATTAATACCTTAAATTAATAGATTAAATGATTAAGTATTTTGTTTGACTATAAACTTTTGTTTTGGGCTACCTTTGGCTTCTTGACGGGTAAGCACTCTATGGGCCATAACTTCCACACTAATGGAGATAATAAGTCGGGATTGACATCGGATACTGTCTTATACCCGCCTATAATATGTTTAGATAGATATAATTAGATTTGAAAGATTGTTATTTGTAACCAAATATGTTTGGACATGGATTGTGTTACACTTACCTGATAGTAGACTAAATATAGCGCCGACTGATAAACTAATAACGAATCCAAAGACTGGAACTAATAGGTAGGCGATGTGGTAGAGACCGAAGATGCCATCAGAGTTTATGGTAGCACTGGTGGGTTGGGTATGATTTCCAATCAGATTTATTGGACAACTGGCTATTGATGTATGAAGAGTTGGCTGCGCTTGAGGGTAGACCAGCGATCCAATCAATACCCAAACGCCAAATATCTCGCCAGTAAATAGTCCGCAAAGTACTCCCTATTATTGCAAATCAAATATTAGTTATTTATTTTTTATATAATATAAAATTAAATATAGTTAATAATAATATGCTTGATGATATTGTTAGGAATTCCCTGATGATATACAATTAATTTGGAGGACAATATACTTAATTATATTAATCAATATTATTTATATTCTACTATAAACTTAATAGTACAATGTAACGAACAAAAGTAACAAGGTTATCTTTAATAATAAGTTATTAATAACTTATAAAAAATTTGTTTTTCACTTGTAATAGAGAATGTTAAGCAAACAATCTTATTTTGTATTTTAAAATTTTACTTTTTCAAACTAAAATTAAATATTTAAATTATAATTTGAATAAAATAATAATTAATTGTAAATTTATTTTAATATTAAAATCTTATAGTATTTTATTGACAAATTCCTGGTAGCAATGATTAACCAAAAATATATAATATAATATAAAAATAATTTATTAATGAAATGCTAATTATAATGATTGTGTTAATTATTGTAATTATAATATATTTATAAATACAAACAAATTATATAACAAATTATAAACCAAATTATATAATAAACTTACAAAAGTGTTGGCAAATGGACAGAGAACTCCCAGTAGAAAAAGTCCAAACATTGGGCCAACTAATGCTCCGGCTATTGATATTGCGGCCTATAATACATGAATTGTGAAATATATTTCATTAAATATAATGTCATTCCTTTGCTTTTATTATTAAATTTTTGACAATTTTTATGACATCAACAACAATAAGAGAGAGAGAGAGAGAGAGAGAGAGAGAGAGAGAGAGAGAGAGAGAGAGATTTATTAATAAAATATTAAAGACCTGTAAGACTGAGTCGAGTCGGCCGACAATAAATGCCATTCCGATGGCAAGCAAACCATAGCAAATAGCTAAAGATCTGCTTATTCTGCGGGCATTAGTTTCAGATAACTTTTGGATCCAAACGTATCGACACAGAAAGTCATCCCAAGTGACCGCCGATAAGGCGTTGAAACCCGACGACAGTGTACTGAGAGATGCGCTGAACACACACGCGACAAACAAACCGGGAAGACCTGGCATTTCACTTAACTGATCCATTACAAAGTATGGCATTAACTGATAAACGATTTAATGTTAATATAACAAATTATATCAAACTTATATTACTATTTTATAAGAACCTGATCAGTTTTAGTAATCAAACCAATGGCCAGTGGATCGCAACCATTATAATAGGCAAATATGGATATACCACAAAGACAGGCACAACTAATTAGTAATACCATTCCTATCATATTTACATACAGTGACCTATCCATTGGATAATTAGAAAAAACTTTATTATAGTAGTTTTTAAAACAAAAATTGTAAATTAGTTAATTGTAACTAACATTTTAGCTTTGGTTTCTGAAACTACATTACAATATCTCTGTACTTCTGTTTGACTGGTCGCGTAATTACCTAAATATATAATTAATTTAGTGTCCATTCATATGGTATGCTAATTATCATTGACATTAATACCTGACCACATGATTCCCATCCCAAATACGGCGTTCCATAGGGTAGATGTCGAGTACGGATCAATTTGATAGCTATTCCCAAATAATTTAATTGTCTTTTATTAATAATGAACTCAATTTATCTATTATTAAGACTTACTTAAAGAATTGAATTCTTCCCTTTTCGTTGGCTATTCTGAACGCCTCTCCCACACCTCCTACCAAATAAAATGCCTGATTGTTTGCATTCAATAAAATATATAATTAATTTTTAGTTCTTGTGTTTTATATTTTTATTTTTCATGAAGTTTTTTTTCTAGTATTTAGTAAATTAATCAAAAAAATATTTATTTTGTAATTTATTAGCGAATTGAGTCTTATAAGTTCCTAATACTAATTAATTTTTCTACTATTTTGGCTTAAAATAATAAGATTGATTTTGAAGTTTTGAAAAAAATCTAAATTTTACATAATTAATAAAAATTTACTTTTTATTGATTGCCTAATAAAAGTAATATACTGTTTCTATGGTGTATATTTCTCATTTGTTTAATAATACTATTATAATATAATGTTACAGACTATGACCTAATTTCGCATAAATAAACAAACTTGAACTATAAATTCAATTGTATTTATATTTAATAAACATATGGTTTTTATAGTAAATTTTATTTTAATACGCTAAATAAATTTACCCTGATCATAACCACAACCAGACCGCCAAACATGAGAAACACCTGAACTAAATCGGTCCAAACGACTGCACGAATTCCTCCCTAAAGTGTCAATATTTTGTTAGTATATTATGTCATCAAATGTTTTTATAACATATTAAATGTATTGAAAAGTACATTAAATATATATAAATAAAGGTATCTTTTTTTGAAAGAGACCTTCAATTGAATGTAATTACTAACAACGGAAATGGTTTTGGGTTAAAGTCAATAGTAAATACATTTACTAATCAATTATTTGATAATAAATTGTCAGTAAAAATATTTTCCATGTATTACACAAATAGACAAAAAAAATTATATATAAAATGTAAGAATATTCTTACTATTGATGTATAGAGTGTACAAATGCTGCCCACTATTAGCACAGACGCTTCCACACTTAGAGGGGTTACTAAATATTAGTAACAATTTTTGTTAATAAAATATTTTGTATAATATTATATGACATTTAAATTCAATTTAAATAATTTAATACAAATCTTATGCAAATCATTAAAAGCCATTTTTAAATTCTGGTTCTGGTAGTGTTTTGTGCGATATATTTAATTTGCTCACAAATTGCATCACATTTTGCATAACATTTGCATAAATCATACACTATTTCAAACATTTACTTAATAATTAAATTATGAAATACCTGACGAAAGGGCGAGTGACGGGCCGTATAAGACAACTCCCATATAAGGAATGGTACATAAGAGGAATGATAAGGAAACAGCTAACCGGACACTCTCGCTGCCAAATCTTTCCTCTAAATACTATACAAACCAATGGTTTAATTATTAGATATAAATTATATTTTATACGAAAAATAAATAAATTTTTTACAAATAAAAATCATTAAAACTAAACTACAATGAAACAAATTGATGACTTACTTTGTTAACACTAGTAAACTGAACCTTATAGTAAACGGGAAGAAATATTTCGGCCGCTATTATGGAGGCCATCGCACCCGATATCATAACTGCCCTTCAGATCGTATTGAATTTATTTGAAAAAACATAATCAATATTTGTGTAATCAATTGATAGTATATTTGTGAAGCAAAACAAATACCAGAATTGAGTTCCTCTATAAAACATTTCCGCCGGGTATCCCAATATGGTGACCGAACTCTGAAAGCTGGCCAATAGTGACATCGCCACCGGAAACATACTCAACGATTTGTTTGCCGTCAAAAACTCTTTGTTTGATTGTTTTGTTTTCCGATCCTATCATTAGTGTAACAATTTATTTTGTTTTAATTTATTAATTTTAGTTTTAGAAAGTTATAAATAAAATTATAAAAAATTAATAGATTATAAAATAACTAAATATATTAGTTTAGATAATTTACTAGTTAACAGTTTTAATGTGATATTAAATAGTTAACTAATTTATTATCTAAAAGTGTATTGTTCAATTTTGTACATATTTTTACTTAATTTTGTTTTCATTAAGCTAGTTTAAAATTTGTATTATTATTTTTATGTTTAAGTTTTAATAGTAATTGTTTTTATAATTTTACTTATATCCGGTATAACATTTATATATTTTTAATATGAATAAAGCAAAACTTAAATAATTAAGTTAAAATTTAACTACAAATATAAACTATCACTGCTAATGACAATCATAATAAATTTGTAATAAAATATGTTATTTCTATATTTATTTAAATATTATTTTTAATTAATTAGTTATTTGCTAGAAAATAATACCAAAAATTTTAAAAATAAAATTGTATTGAATCAAATTGATCAAACAAAGACAAAGACATTATACAAACTGTTTTGTCAATAAAGTCAATTAGATCTAGGTCACCCTACAATTGGGTTTATGTCCACATTTAGAAATTATTTTAATTATTACTACTAAATTAGTTGAATATATTATAATAGGATTTATTATTGGATTTAAATTTGTTAATAAATCTAGTTTTACTTTTACTAAAAAAAATAAACTTGCTAAATTCTTGTTCTTATTCTTTTGTTAATCTAGTAAATTCTTATTTATATAGGTATATAATCTAGATATTTAAATATACACGTTCATATTGTTAACTATATTGTTTTTTTGTAAATTAAAATGACAAATTAGCAATGTGAAAGCTAATAAAAAAGTATTGCTTAATAAGCAATAATTATATTTTTGCACTTAAAACAGTATTAAAATTAAATGATAAATCATATTTTATTTTTTACAATATCAACAATAAAATTATGTTTTTTATTGTTTTATTATAAAAATGTAATTTCTTTTAAATTAAAGCATGTAATTAAAATAATAATGATGATTATTGTCAGGCTGATATATCGACAATTAGCTTTTCTAATCAATTAACAATCATATTATTTTGCAACTCACTGTGCGTATAGGAAAATATTTAAATATAATTTTGACAAATTATAAACATTTGAATAAATTATTAAATTGACGATCATTAATAAAATTAATATAAAACTAATTAAAATGACTTAACAATAGCTCAATAAGCATTTAATCCATTGAAATGTAATTAAAAACTACTTTTCGCTTATAGTTAACACAATTTTTTTTTCAAAATTTATGCTTAAATTATATTTAAAAACATGAGATTGTAATCACTTTTTTAAAACAAATTTCAAGGTTTGAAAAGTGAATTTTGAAAGTTTTTAAAACACGAAACTCAATATATTTTTGAGGTGAGGGTAAACCAATATAATTGAATGGATATAACAAAAAATGCAATTTATATAACATTAATATAATAAATTATATAATTATTAGTTTAAGTATAATTGTTAAAAATTATAATTAATTAACTAATAAAATTATATTAATGATCCAAATATTACTTTTTTGAAAATAAAATTTTTCAAATTTTGTTTTTTAAAATATTTAAATAAAACATTTTTGAAAAATGATTAAACATTTAATTTGTTGTGTAATTACTAATTATGCATAAAGTAAATGTAAAACACGATGATATAGATAACATTTGATTGATTTTTTGTATACTATTATAAAATAAAAACCAAAAACAAAAAATATGTTTATTGTATGTAAACTAGAACTTTAAATAAAATTATGAAAACATTAAAAAAATAATTAAATCAAATTAATTTAAATACCATTTAATTAAATGCAACAAAATTATGCAAATTAAGTGTTAAATTAAATTTAATTGAGAGTAAAATTGATTGAATACTGAATACCTTTAAAGCATAATAGAGACCAATAGCTGTGGAAACGCATAGCATAGCAGCGAATACACTATAATCGGCAAAACTAAAGCTATTCTTGATTTCATCCACTGTTTTCATATTTAATGTCATTTTTGGTGACAATTTCTTTTATAACAAATTTAACAATTAATATATGAATTTAATTAATAAAAATATATATTCAAATATAAAAACAATATTTTATAACAAATAGAAAAATATATATAAATATGAAACAATAATAATAATATGTGATGTAATGGTGTGATGTAAAAAGGGATGATGCGATCGCTTGGATCAACACATGAGTGATAAATAGAGTTGGAGTGGAGTCTGTGTGGAGAATACCTGAGCGACAAAATACATACAGAAGTGCTATGAGTTTAACACAAGTGAAAGAGAGTGAGAAAAATATTATACAGAATTGTATTCAAAAGTCATGCGTTTGTATCGTAAACTTTGCCAATATATTGCAAACTACTTTCCAAACAAGTGCTGACTTCAAGTGAACGCTATTTTACTATCAAATTGTTAATCAAATTAATTTGAAATACAATTTTTCATTAACTTTTTTGTTTTGTAGTTCAAATTATAACTTGAAGTTCAAATTGCTAAACTTGTAAAATAAATTATTGATATATTGACGGCTTTTTTATGTTTGATTTTTGTTAAAATTTATTTATTATCATTTTTTACATATAATACATAATTAGGTTATTAAATATATTGATAATTAAAATTTTTGATACTATATTACAAGTTTACAAAGGATTTTAATATCAATACATGCAAACTTATAGTACAGATAAATGGGTGAATATATAATTAATTTGATTTGCTTTAAGAAAGTTTTACTTTCGTTGACCTCTCAAATCAATCACTTTTATGGGAAAATTATTACAATTTTTGGTTTCAAATAATTATATATAAAGTTAATTACTTGGATATAATATTATGACATTTATAAATTATGCATATTATATATTAGTTTATTAAATTATAACTATTTTATAATTCATATTTAGATTTATTATAATTGTGTATATTATTTAAATATAAATTTTATATAAAATATTTTAAATATAAATTATATGTAAATTATTTTAAATATAAATTATATTCTATAAATTATATAACATTTATTATACTTATAATATACTTTATTAATTAGTAGTTAGTATTAGTATTAAACTATTATTGCATATAAATTTTTTTTGTTAATTTAAACTTATTGCTATCTAATCAAGTAAATTTAGTTATTAATAATTATTTAGTTAATAATTTGATAAATATTTGTGTAAAAACTTGTCAAACACTAAATTTATGTTTTATTGCAAATTAAAATTAAATTTAAAACTTATTTGTTTGAATATTTTGATTAAAATTTTAAAATAAAATTCAATACAATTAAAACAAACAATTATTTTTGATTATTGCATCTATTGATTCAGTTTTGAATTGTGCACAAAGTTATCTATATACAATTTGCTAAATACAAGTAAGTTTATTTAAATATGCAGTATAAATCAATATTTAAATATATATATAATATTTTATTAATATAATTAATTGACAAAAAATATACCAATTGTTTAAATATAACAAAAATAATACAAATAAATGAATACCCATGTTATTTACAATTTAAATATTTATGTAACCCTAGCACGAATCATGATATATTATTTTAATTAATTTAAATTAATTAATTAAAATCTATTTAAATTCAAACTATACTATAATATTAATACTATTAGAAAAATAATTAGCTTGATATTAATTAAATTTTCAAACAATATCGTGTTTGAATGAAAAACTTATTTCAAATGTAATATATTTAATATATTATATACTAATCTCTAACACCATATATGCTTATCTGTGATATAAATTTTAATGATACCGACAAATGTCACCACATCTTCACTTCATTGTTCACTTCATTGATCACATTTTGAGGCCATAAATCATCTTTTATTTGATTATTTAATAAATAATTCAAATAACTATTAATCACTGATAATATATATTACATTCAAACTTTAAATTCAAAACTATTTTTTTATACAAAATATATCATTAAATATTGATTGTGTCGTTGACTTTCAGTATTTAAGTCTTAATCTCATATAAAATTATTTTTTAAAATTTAATTTACAATTAATTAACACTTAATTGAGTTTAAATTTATTACTTTATTTACATGTTATAAACAAGATTAAATAAATTTATCAAATTAATCAAGTCAATCATTTAAAGTACACACTAAACTTATTCTAATGAATTAAATTTGAGCTTGCTACATCCACCCAGTACAATTTTATAGATGATTAAAGATTTGAATAAAAATACTTCAAAGTGATCCTGGTTAATTATAGTAATAATTTGAGAAAAATCCCAAAATAGATGTCTAATAAATTTTGAGCATGAACATTTTGTTGCAATCAGATTTCATATATCTGTTGTAGTTTTCGAGATATAGAAGAAAATGAGATATGCTCTAGGTTGTTTTGTATATTTCAAATAAATTGATGAATAAAGTGATGCAAAAATTGTCTTAATTATACAATTATAACAATTTGATCCCATCACGTATAACAAACATTGCAATATATCTCTAAATTTGCTGCCAACCAAGTTGCTAAAAAACCGCGTTAGAGTTTGGGATTTTTATAAAGGAAAATGTTTGGTTTTTTTGCAAAGATATTTTAGTGATATATATCAACAATTTTTCATTGTTTTTTAACTCATTATTTATATTGATTTTAAATGAATATTATT
>JAQIWK010000421.1:0-16673 GCA_034695265.1 Dissorhina ornata | reverse complement strand
CCCCCCCCCCCTTTTAGCCCTTTAAACCCCACCATTAGCAAAATCAACTTATATTAAATTTTAGGTTATGTATTTGTCTACATAATTATAATAATATTTTTTTGAACTGTGGCCGACACCACTAATACACCAATTGTAAGTAACTTTATATAAACTAATTTTACTTTGCTAATAATAGTAAAATTGTATGTTTTAATTAAAAGTTTTAAAGTTTTATAAAGATATTTAAATGTTATTTGTAAATTGGTTTAATAAATTATGTGACACAGTTTTATTTGAAAAATACAATATTTATTAAGTTATAAATTAATTATTTTTAAAATGTGCAAATAATTAGTTTATTTATTTTATTATAAAAAACATTAAAAAACAGTTTTATTATTTGAATATTATTTGAAATACAGATTAACATGTATATAATCATTGAATTTAAATGCATTAATGACTTTAAAATATAATTAAATAATTATAATAAATTTATTATATAGAAATTATATTATTCAAATGACTATGATATTTATATATATATAAAATACTATACTACACTTTTTTCTATTGTTATACTTTCATTTAAATCATTACCAGGGTCGTCGGATTTAACCATTGGTACAGTAGTAGTCATATAAATATCATGATTACTATTAATATCAAATTTTTCATCAACTGGATCAATTTTATTTTTATTATTTTGGTCACTTTTATCATCATCAGATTCATCACCGTAAAAGTTTTTGATACTTCTAGCATTGTAGATAATGCCCAGGTCAAATAGGGAGCCAATGCATATAAATGCTAAACAAGTACCGTGCAAATAGTATCGAAATTTATCTTGGTCATAAATCCAACAATTGCCTTGTTTGCCACATTTTTCCTCCCATACCATACAGGTTGAGTCAACCACTGCACCAAATATTAACGGGTATGGTATGAACGCTATAAATAATATAATTTATTATAATTAAAAGTTTGAATAAAATTAATTAAAACTAAATAATTACAGTATACAATAAATGCATATTTAGTTAAAAATTAATTTTCATATCAGTAAACATTATATTATTTTTTTAATACTATATGATAATGATAGAAATAATTAATAAATAAAATTAAAAATTAAAAAAATTTAAGTTATTTTTAAAATAAATATTATGTTAATATCTTGATTAAAACTATTCTAAAAATTATTTTATTAAAAATAAATAAATAAAAAAGTATCAAGTACCAAAAATTGCCAAAAACGTGCCAATTATTCCAAATGCAAAACCTTTATCCTTTGGATCGATAACCCTGTTTAAATTTTTAAGATAATTATTAATTATATTATAATTATATTAAAAATAATTAATAATATACCTGAGTGATAGTATTGTATTGCCTGTCCTGGCTGTTGATGATATAATTGCACCCATAGTTAACACAATGAGGTAGGGCATTAATTTATTGCAATCATCCGAATCAATTGGACAGTACCCAGTGGTTGCCGTACCACCCACCCCACTTAAACATGAACATCCTGATACAGTCTAATATAAATAAAATAAATTGAATTTACAAGTTTAACAAGTTAACCATTTTATGCTAGTTAAAAAGTTATTTACCCCCATAACCCTGTTTATTGAATGACAGCCCGCATAGCAAGGTGAAAAATAAGTGGTTTTTTGATCGGCCGAACAAATAGGCGTAAATACACTGGTAGTACAATCACACCCACGATTACAGTCGGCTAACATTGAAAACCTATTGCAAAAAGCACCTTGATAAAGTTAAATAATAATAATTTTTGATAATAATTTTTACCGATTATCTATAGTGTGTGAAGTAGATGGTAGTCTAATGGGCGGGCATCCCAGGAACATAGCTATTAGGACCGCCCCATTATAAAACCATTCGACCACAAACATGTAAATAACAAGTATTAAAGGGCGTGGCTTAATATATTTGATCATAACGCCGCCTACTATAATGCCAATAGCCATGGGCAGTATGGATGTAGTGCCAGTTATAAAACTGGCCCCGCTGCTTGTTTGTCGAAATTGAGATTCAACGTATTTTGGCTTGCTAATATAATAACCACCCAGACCTATGTACCGGAAAGCACCGCCAACCATATGAAACATGAATATGGGATTACGAGCCAAACGCTTAACACCGTCTACCATGCCTAAAATAATCAAGATTAATTTTAAAGTAATTGTATTATTGGACCATGGAAGTTTTATATTAATTTATATTTAATATAATTTTCAAAATATAATGTTATTAATTAACAATGAATTTCAATCTTTATATATTTTTTCTACATCTTTGTAAGCCATGCATATCATATGCAATAAATTAATAAAATTTAACTATTTTATAAAATTTAAATAATTAGTTTATAAATATAAAATTAAATATATTATGTAAAGTTATTAACTTGATAATGGTCTTATTTAAATTATAAACAATTTAATAAACTAACCCCGTAGTCCAGTGATGTTATCTTTGAGATCTTTAGCCTTAACTGTAGATGTTTTTAATTGTTTAGGAAATAAAAACATTGGTAACGAAAATAGGAGTAAAAGTGACCCGATTATTATGAAACCAATCCACCATGCGCCAATAAAACGAGGATCACGGCGTGTTATACCTGGGTCATCTATTTCAAAAATAATAATGAGTATTAATAAACTAGTCGTGCTGATGTAAACCATAAAAAAACACTAGTTAAAATAAATTAGGTAAATTAATAAAATTAGCTTTGTAGTTTTTACAGTTTTTTTTTGTTTGTTTAAAAAATTTACTTAATTTAAATAGCTTTTTAATTTTATTGTAAATGTTTGAGCATTTAAGCGACAGTTTATAACATGATCATCTATTTAATTTTAAAAAAATTATTTATGACGTCATAACTTAGTGTCCAATTAATAAAAAGTTATAATTTATTTGATTACTTATTAAAGTTAATTTTGTATTTTATACAGTTTGTTTTTAACAATTTCGAGTATTCAACGAATATAATCTTTATACTTTAAATTCATATCTTATAATTGTGCCTTTAATATTTAAATAAATTAATAAGTAAAAATGGGTTTAATATAACATAATTTAAAATTTTATAAAGTAATTTTAAATATAGTTATTATCTCTTGGTCCCAAATAAAGATCTGTTATAAGTTAATAACTTAATAAAATTAATTAATAAAATTAATTTTGTATTTTTTACAGTTTTTTTTACAGTTTTTTTAATATTATGATAATTGATAGATATCATCTTTATAGTTTATAAATTTTGCACATAATTGTGTCTTCTAATATATATAAAAAATAACTAAATAAATAAACCTGTTTTAAATATAACTTATATAAATTAATAATTTAAAATTTAATAAAAGTAATTTTTAAAATAGTAATAATGTGCCTTAATTACCAAATAGTAAATATGTATAAAAAAATTAGGTTACTTAATAAAATAAGTGTTGTACTTGTTGCAGTTTTTTAAACAGTTGTATATTTCCAAGATAATTTAACATAAGATAATTTATAAACATAATGTTTATATTTTTAATGTTTTAAAATTTGAGCGACAATTTGTATCATGACAATATTTAATTTTAAAAATTATATATTAATTATTCCGACCTCAAATAAAATCCAAATAATGAATAGTTATAATAAATTTGATTACTTATTAAAGTTTGTTTTGTATTAATTACAGTTTGTCTTTAACAATTTTAAATAGTTTGAATAATTGATAGTTATCATGTTTAAAGCTCAAAACCAGAAAGTTTAATTTAATTATAAAATAGTTTATAAATATTTGAGCAATCGTTATACTTATTAACATTATTTTTTTACAATTAGCACCAAATCTAGCAACTATTTGTACTTGATGTTTAAAACTTTGACTTATATTTGTGCCTTTTAATATTTAAATAGACAAGTTAATAAATAAATATGTTTTAAATACAGCATATACAAATTACTTTTTTAAAATTTGATTTTTAAAATTAAATTCCTGAATTTTTTTTACCAATTCATGAATTGGTATAACAAATTAAGTTACTTAATAAAATTAGTTAAGTATTTTTACAGTTTTCAAAAAAATAATTCAATTTAGATGATTTAAATACATTTAGTTTTATGGTAAATAAAATTTTAATAAAAAAATAACTTACAAAATGGATTTTCATAGAAACGTAACGATAGACTGGACATTAAAAACCCGCCAGCCGGTCCAATGAGTCTGAGCGAGGTCAAAAAACTGAAATACATTGGCGAATTCTCCTTGCTAACACTATCATCAATATAAGGCATACCAATCACCCAATAAGCCGTATAACCCAGACCTCTAAATGAGCTGCCAATTAGCAAGATTATAACGGCTGTCCATACGGTCGAGTGTTTACCCGTTGAACAGTCAATATCATTGTGATTGATCGGACACATTTCATACCGGGTACCATTAACTGGTAGTAAGCTAGTTAATATATTGTCATCATGTAGTAGGTGGGTGCCGGCCCCGTAAATAAAGTATGGCATTGCGTTGATCAAACATGATAAGGCTAATATTAGCTCGCCAGTAGCTATCATGCGAGGTCGGTGATATCGGTTGCCCAGGTAGCCAACTATTGGACTGACCTAATAAAATTATTAAAATAATTAAATGATTATTTTTAAAAATTATAAAATAAAGTATTTTTTAAAAAGTAATCTGCTTGTGGGAGAGAGACCACAAAATATACATTTGAATATTTTTTATTATGTAATTTATTTATTTATTTATAACTTACAGTTTAAACAAGTTGAGTAAACAAATTATCAATATTTTTTAAAGTTTTTAAATTATTTGTTGTTATTTTTCATTAATTTTAAATTAATATTTAAAACTAATTTTATAAACTATTATATAAAAATTAATTTAAAACTAACCAGCATTTCCATAAAATTATCGGCAATCAAAATGAACCCGGCTATTTTGGAGTCAAATGCAAATCGCTTTTCCAAGGTACTTAACGAGGCAATCAAATAAGTACCGGTCATACTTTGAATGATACCAACTAAAGCAAAATTAATTGTAAACCATGTGGGACTGGCAAACACCTGTAGCCACGTGGGTCGCCACGAACCCACCCCACATAATGTTAGGTAAGGGTCGTCATCGTCACTACTGACCTCACTGTTATTAATATCAGTAAAATCATTGTCTATTTGTTTTTTAACTATAATATTATCATGATTTGTATCATCACTACTAGTATTTACGGGTTCATAAACATTAGACATAATATATTTATGTGTCTCACAAATAAATAAAAATATTTTTTAAATAGTTTTATTTATAAATAATTGAATAATATTTAACATAAAAAAAGTAATTTATATAATATTATTTAAATTTAGTTTTAATCAAGCATAAACAAAAGTTTGTTTTTTGTTTAATACATTTTACATTTTGTATTTTAAAAACAATTACTAAAATAATAATAATTATTATTATTATAAAGTAAATGAGCAAGTTTGTAATAATGTATAGTAATTTTATATAAAACTTAATTTTTAATCTTATTGTATAATCTTTTTATTTGTAATATGGGATACAATTTTGTGATAACAAGTTGTCATTATATATTAATTTTTATATTTATATAATTGAAACCAAAGAAACCCAACATTTTTATACACAACTCGTGATATAAATTGTTTAATATACCGTTTGAAAATGAAAAGGGTACAATTTATATATGTTTATCTTAACAAGCTTATATTATAGATTAAAATGTCATAACTATGACAATATATAATGTAATGTCAATTTTCTAACAAAATATGAAAAATTTAATGAATTTTATTTTGTATGTATTTTATATACAGGGAGTCGCAGCCAACATACATATAAAGTCAAAAGCAGTAACAATTCAATTAGAATAAATAATGCATGCCTTTGACTCTATGTGTATGTAATCTACACCTCTCTGTACAAACTTATTATACTACTTTTCAAATTCCGCCAAACAGTTATCCCAGTTGATAATAAAAGTATACTGATAAAATTAATCGCTTTGTAATTTACTTTAATAATATATAATTTCCGTTAACACTTAAAAATATTATTATTATTTTTTATTAAAAACAATTAGCAAATTTTTTATTAAAACGCCTACTACTTATAAAAAGTTATAAAATATTTATTATACAATTATCTAGCAACTTTTTTTTAAAATAAAAATTAAATAGTTACAAAGTTTTAATGACGTTTATGCTATATTTGATAATTTATTATTTATAATATATAATTAATGGAAAAATTAAAACCAATATAAATCTGTTTAATGTCAATTTACATATCGATATATGACCTGGATAATTTACAAGAATTGTAGTATAGTCTGGTTTTTGTTAAAAATATAGATGTTACACAATTATAAATTTATCAAAATCTAATATGTAATTTAATTATAAATAATTAAAAATATACTACTACATTTGTAAATATAAATACTTTTAAAAATTAAATAATAAATATTATTTTTTTGTTTATAATTTTTTTATAAATATTTTTTGATCTATTTAAATTTTATAAACTTAATAAACATTTTATTCAGTTAACTAATAAAAACATAAATAATATAAATAAACTTATAAAATAATTATCTGTCTAATTAATTGTAATTGTAATTTTATTATTATTTTTATTCTCACTTTTATCTGTAATGTTAGTCATAATTATATTATTGTTGTCATTAGGATTACCAGTAGACTTTGTAATTGTATCAGGATCATCATCGTCATAAAAGTTTTTAATACGACCAGCCATAAAAACAATAGCAAAATCAAACAGGACACCAAAGGCCATAAATGAAAATGCTGTACCGTGCAAATAGTAGCGAAATTTATCCTGGTCATATAGCCAACAATTACCACGTTCACCGCAAGTGCGCTTCCATACCATACAGGCCGAGTTGGTTATGGCACCAAATATCAATGGGTAAGGTATAAAAGCTGTATAGTATTTAGGTAAAAAGGTAATTTTTAGCAAGCTGGTATACAATATTATTATTAGAATTAGAATTAAAGGCATTAAATAATAGCCATAAAAACCACAACTTTTTTAAAACCTAATTTAACTACTTATTTACTTTTGATTTTACTTTACAGTTTTGAATAATATTATTTTTTTAATTAATTCAAATTTCTAATAGTTTTATAAATATTAAAAGCCGGTTTTATATTTATTTATAATTAGTTTTACCTTAAAATATTATCAACAAGAAAACAAAATATTATAATTACCAAATATAGCTAACCATGTTGACATTATTCCCATTGCAAAACTTTTATCTTTTGGATCAAGAGCCCTGTTAAATAAATTAATTACCATGCATAAATTAATTATAATTTAAATCACATAATTATAATCTTATTTTTAAAAAAATTTCACTAGTAATTATAAAACACAAACCTAATTGTAAGTAAAAAGCTACCAACACGTGTGGTAGACGATATAATTTGACCTGATGATATAATTGCCAAATATGGTAATAATTTATTGCACCCATTTACATCATTTTCACAGTAACCGGTAGTTGCTTGACCAGTACCCTGATCATCTTGTATACATTCACACCCTGATAAAGTCTAGTATTTATTTAATTAAAAAAATTATATAATTACATAATAACTAAATTACTAATAAAAATATATAATGTTAAAAATATTTACCTTGGTAGGTCTATCTAAATCATGACAACCAGCAAAACAAGGTGAAAAATATGTTGTACGTTTATCGGCCGCACAAATAGGCGTAAATACATTGGTAGTACAATCGCACCCCCGGTTACAGTAGGAGTTCATTGTTATCCTTGTAAATTAAATAAAACAATTTATATATTATCAAGATAATTTATTAATAAGCATTAGTTTATTATACTCATTTGTTTGTTGACTATCATGGTAAGAATGACCCATATTGAATGATGGACATCCTACAAACATGGCACCCAGTTTACCCCCACTGGCCAGCACTTCGACAGTAACCATATAAATGATCAAGGTAAGTGGCTTGGGTCGTATACGGCTAATCATTAAACCACCTAAAATAATGCCTATAGCCATGGGCAGTATAGATGTGGTGCCAGTTATAAAACTAGCTTTTGAGCTAGTTTGATGAAATTGTGCCTCGATATATTTAGCTTTAAACATTGAATACCCACCACCGCCAATATACCGAAATGTACCAGCTAATAAATGACATACCAGTATAGGATTACGGGCTAATCGACGTATAGCTTGAAATGTACCTTGTGAATTTATAAATATTATAATTATAAAGTAGACTGTAATTTAAAATTTAAACTTGTATAGTTATATGTAACCATCATTTGAAACTATTTTGTTGGGTAAATCACTATTCATTACACACAAAAAGGCATTTTTTAATTACTATAATTTCAAAATTAAATTCAATTAATTAGTTATATACATAGTTAATAACCAATTAATTTAATTGATTCAATTTTAAAGTATTAAAAAAATAAGTTTATAATTTACACCAAAAAAACATTTTAAATGTTATAATTATAAATGGATTATAAATTGTAAATTAGGGTAAATGAAAGTTTTATTTATAATTACCTTTAACACCCTTTACATTATCTTTTAAATCCCGTGCCTTTACGGACGCATTTTTCAATTGTTTGGGAAATAAAAACATTGGTAATGAAGCAAAAAATAACGCAAAACCAATTGTACAAAAACCAATCCACCAAGCACCAATAAATCTAGGATCTTTTTGGGATATACCCGGATTATCTAATTTTAAAAATATGTAAATAAATCAAAAATAACTTTTTAATAGTTTTTTAATAACTTACAAAAAGGATTTTCATAAAACCTTAATATAACCGATGATAACATATAACCACTAGCCGGGCCAACTAGTCTCAAAGCATATATCAAGCTCATATAGATGGGTGAATTATTTTTTGAAACACTATCATCAACGTAAGGCATCCCGATAACAAAATAAGCCGTAAACCCTAACCCACGCATAAAACTACCCAACCATAGCAGACAAACGGCCGGCCATACCGTCGAGTGTTTACCGTCCGAGCAGTCAATATCGGCCCCAATTGACGGACACATTTCATAGTGGGTTTGGTTTTTTAATAATTTACTTTTTAGGTTATCGTCGTATAGTAAATGTGTCCCAGGTCCATATATGAAATAGGGCATAGCTGTGGTAAAGCATGATAGTGCCAGGATCAGTTCACTAATAGCTATCATACGTGGTCGGTTACATCGTGAGCCAAAATAGCCAATTATTGGACTTATCTTGATTAGTTTTTAAGATGATTAATTATTTTTAAAAATTGTATTTATCAAGTTAATAATTTAAAACTATTGAATAGTAATAAATTTTGTTAATTATAATTAAAGACTAATATTTCGACTAAATTTCAGCTTAAATTCAACTGAAATTGTATTAAATTTTAGCTGCAATTTAGTTGAAAGTTAAGTCTTTAATTATGATTATAATAATTCATTTAAAACTAACCATCATTTGTGATATATTATCGGCAATTAATATATACCCAGATATTTTTGAATCAAAAGCGTACCGTTTTTCTAGTGTACTCATAGATGCATTAAATAGGCTGCCAGTCATGCCTTGAATGATACCAATAGCTGCAAAATTAAGCATAAAAAACACTGGACTGGCAAACACCTGGAGCCATTGGGGTCGCCAATTGGCTACGCCACATGCCGTCAGTTTTGGATCATCGTTATCCTCCTCCACACCCACCCCCTCATCAACGGCTAAATCCACTTTGGGTTTACTTTCACTGTCCATATAATTATGATTGCTATTTGTTTCATCCTCACTAAAATAGTTATTTATAAATAAATATATAATTTTTTATTTTAATTTTGAAAGTTAACAAGGTAAATATAATAATAAATTACAGTTTTGGACAATTCCAAGTTTTTGTAATTAGTTTCTTGATCTGTCTCATTTAATTACAATTATTATAAAAATTATTTAACACTAAATAAGTTAATAATTAATTATATATTTTTAAATTTATATTAAATATATATAAAATTGTTTTAATTAGATTAATTTTTGGCACAGTACATATTTAAAATTTGTAATTTTGCACGATTCATTATTATTTGTATTATGAATGATAAATTATTATTTGATAATATAGTTTTTGATTCATTTAAATGATATAATAATTACAATAAATAGTTTAATATTTTTATTTATAAAAAATGATATTTAAATATATTTATTCACATGTATAATTGTATAAATAGTTTTGTAATAAGTAGTTTTGATGATTTATTTAAAAGTATACTGAATATACAATTATTTTTATTGTGAAATTACAAATTGTTATTAAAATCAATTTTGAAGTTTAGTTTGTTTAGCTATTTCTACATATGGTGCTAGGTATTTTTTGTTAAATAAATATTTAATTATTATTACTATTAAGTTATAGTTAAAACCGGAATTAGTAGTAACAACTAGTATGTAAGTACAATTAAACTAGATAAAATTATTATATTAAGTAACAATGTACTTTTAAAAATATATAATTTTTAATTTATATTATTCAATTGTTTTGTAATATTTATTCAATAATAAACCAAGTTTATTTTTTGAGATTAAAATAACAAATATTTATTTACATAATATTTTTTAGTTTTATAATAAATAAAAAAAAGTTTATACCAAAAAAAATATAATTAAATAAATGTATAATAAAAATATAAAATTTTTATAAATCAACTAAACTAGTAAAAAAACGTATATTAAATAATAAAAAAGGAACTTGCTTATTTAAACATTATCTAATTTAATATCATGATCTTTTGTTAAATTAATATCAACAAAATTATTATTTAAAACACCAATATTTGTCGATACTCTAGGTAGGTTAATATCATTAATTTCATCCTGGTTCTTTTCATTTGTTTTATCATCATCAACATTATCAGGATCATCGTAAAAGTTTTTAATTTTGCTGGCCATAAAAATAATACCCAGATCAAACAATGAGCCAATAGTCATAAATATAAATGCTGCACCATGCAAATAGTATCGAAACTTATCCTGGTCATATAGCCAACAATTACCACGTTTGCCGCACGTGCGCTCCCATATCAAACAGGCTGAGTCGGTGATGGCACCAAATATTAATGGGTATGGTATGAAAGCTATCAAGGTACATAAAGAATATATAATTAAATTAATAAATCATCTAGATAATTTAAGTTTTTTGCTTATTACCAAATACAGCCATAAATGTAGACATCATTCCCATTGCAAAACTTTTGTCTTTGGGATCAACACTCCTGTTAAATAAAAAGTAGTTTTTAAAATAATCTTGGTAATAAATATTTATAATAAGACTTACCTTAATGTGAGTAAGTAATTGCCGGTACGAGCGGTGGATGATATTAAACCGCCCATGGTTATGACCAGTAGGTATGTAAACAATTTATTACAGTTATCTGAATCACTTTGACAGTAGCCAGTGGTGGCTGAACCAAGTAGTTTATCGCCAATACAAGAACACCCTGATAATGTCTGCAAACAAATTAAAATAATATTAAAAATCAATTTTAATAATTTGACTATCTTAAATTTTTTGGGGGTATATTTTTAACAAATAATAATACCGTACTCCAACGCATTAGCCGACATGCCACTATACTCCGGGGTTACAAGCAGTCGTCTCATTTAAGTTGATATTGGCATGTTGGCTAATGCACGGGTTTACGGTAGTTCAAACTTTAATTTAAAGATGATGTTTATATATGTAAAATGACTAAACTAATATTATTTTATATATTTTTGAATTTTTAAGTTTGGATAATACACTAGAAATTATGATATTTAAGCTTATTGTTTATATAATAAATTTACATTTGCTTTTCTATCCATTTGTCGACAGCCAGCAAAACAAGGTGAAAAGTATGTGGTTGATTGATCCGACGAGCATATCGGGGTAAATACACTGGTTGTACAATCGCACCCGGCATTACACCTCGAGTTCATAGTAAACCTTCAAAAATAAAATTTCATTTATAAACAAATAATTAAAATAGAATATTTTATCATGCTAGAAATTAAACAAAATAATAACTTACTCATTATTAACGTATTGAGTTGGTGGTAGTTTTAATGGTGGACATCCCAAAAACATCCCGGTAAATATACCGCCATTAGAACATAGTTCAACCAAAAACATGTAAATAACCAATGTTCTTGGTCGGGGTTTGACCCAGGTAATTAGCACACCACCCAATATAATGCCAACAGCCATGGGTAGTATAGATGTAGTGCCGGTTATAAAACTGGCCCCGCTACTAGTTTGCCTGAACTGGGACTCAATATACTTGGTCTTGAATATATAATAGCCTCCCAGTCCTATGTAGCGTATGGTTGATCCCACCAAATGAAACATTAATATAGGATTTGTGGCCAATCGTTGGACAGCCTGTACAGTGCCTATCAAGATAATTTGATTTAAAATATTTAAAATTTAGCTTAATAATATTTTTAAAATGCAATGTTGTACAAAGTTAGACAGAAAAGGTAACACTCATAAGTTATACTATGAAAATATACTGTTTATGCCTTTGGGCCAAAGGCTTTGGCGATGCATTGCAAGAATTGTATAATTGTAAGTATTACCTTCACTGCCTAACACTGTATAAATAGTTATACCTTTAATGCCTTTAACATTATCCTTTAAATCTTTGGCTTTAACCGTAGCGTTTTTAAATTGTTTTGGAAATAAAAACATTGGCATGGCTGCAAATAGTAACAAGGTACCAATAACCATAAATCCAATCCACCAAGCGCCAATAAATCGTGGATCGCTACGAGTTACACCAGGATCATCTATTTTTAAAAAACTATTTATATTAACTTATTGATATAATAATTAACACAGTGGTTATGTAACCCAAATAATAAATAGATATTACAAAATTTAGTTAGTTATTATAATTTGTTTTGTATTATTTACAGTTTCTGTGTAATTATTTTAAATATTCTGGGTAACCAGGATAACCAGAATATTCTGGATTTTAGATTCCCAGTTTTATTATTAAATTTTAAAACATTAATTTTATAGTTATACTTTATATTATATAAATAGATAAACGAATATATTTTAATTTTCCAATTAAGTTTTTCAAAAAATTAATTTAAAAAAAACAAACTATTAAATGCATTTCTTTTCAAAAATTTTATTTTGTACTAGAGTAGTTATTTAAAATATTTAATTATAGGTTAATAATTTTGAATAAAATTGATTAAAATAAAAAATTACTTACAAAATGGGTTTTCATAAAATCTCAATGACAATGATGATAATAAAAAACCACCAGCTGGGCCAATTAGCCTAAACGCTGTCAAACAGCTAATGTAGATGGGTGAATTTTTCTTACTAACATTATCATCAATGTATGGCATCCCGATAACAAAATAGGCCGTAAAGCCCAGTCCACGCAAAAAGCTGCCCAACCATAGCAGCACAACAGCCGCCCAAATGGTCGAGTGTTTACCGCCCGAGCAGTCAATGTCGGCCGAATTGGCCGGACATAACTCATACCGGGTTTCATTGCGGGCTAACGTAGATAATAGATTGTCATCGTGTAGTAGGTGAGTACCCGGGCCATATATAAAGTAGGGCATAGCTGTGGTAAAACATGATAGTGCCAGGATCAGTTCACCAGTGGCTATCATGCGAGGTCGATTGAAACGGGATCCAAAGTAGCCAATAATTGGACTTACCTAGATATTTTTAGATTTTATAAATTCTAATTAAAATTTATCAAGAATGTGTAATTTTAATTATAAACTAAAATTGTGTTTAATGTATGCTTTCCAAGATAATTAAATAATTATTTGTTAGCATTAAAAAGTAGTTTTATTAATTATGTACAGTTTTTTGTTTAATTATTAATTTAAAGTATTGTTTTACAATTATAGATTGACTGTTTTTAATCGATTTATAATTATGTTATAGTCTATATATAAACTAAATTAATATATTTTTTGTATTTATAAATTTTAATTAAAAGTTTTATTTATTAAATATCTTGAGTTTCTAATAATAAATAAAAATTGATTCCTATTTTTATTGCCAATATAATTAAATAATAGTTATTTGTTAGTAATTATTGATAATCTTATTTGTTTTGTACAGTTGTTTTGTGCATGTATCAATTTTAAATAAGGTAGTTTTAATGCATTTATTTACAACTTATAATAATAATAAATTTTAATATTATTTCACTAATAAAATTATTAGAAATTAATTATTAATAATATTTAATTTAATTATTTTAATACAATTTTATTTGTTTGTTTAAACTGATTAATAACATATAATTATTATTAGTTAATGCAATTATTATAAAATTAATATAATTAAAATTAAATTTATAAGACTTGTACTTTTAAATTATAGTTAAAAGTTATATTTTTAAAACAAATTCAATTCTTTATAATAACTTTAAAAATATATTATAAAAAAGTAATGCCATGTTTTGATATACTCCAAGATAAGTATATAAAAGTTATTTAATAGTATAAAAAATTAGTTTTGTTTAATGTGTACAGTTGGATTATGCAATTTTGTAAATAATATATTTACCATTATAACTAATTACTACTACTATTATAACTATAAATTAAACCAAATTTTAAAGATTACAAATATAATTTTTATTTCCTTGACAAAACAAAACTACCAATTATTAAATAAAGTTAAAATTAATAATTAAATAAATAAATTTTAAAACTTACAAGCATTTGTGAAAAATTATCGGCAATTAATATAACACCAGATATTTTTGAATCAAAAGCAAATCGTTTTTCAAGTGTACTCATTGAACCAACAAAATATGTCCCGGTCATACTCTGGATAATACCAATCAGGGCAAAATTTAATGTAAAAAACACTGGACTGGCAAACACTTGTAGCCATTTGGGTCGCCACGAGCCCATACCACAGGTTGTTAGGGTCGGGTCATCATCATCGACATCACCAGCACATCCAGATGGTGGTGATGGTTGTTGTTCAACAAATTCATTGTCTATTTTATTGCCATTTCTAACCATATATTTATATTTTTTATTATTAGTTTTAGTTGGCATTTTAAATAGTTTAATATTACAATTAGTTTTAAATTTAATTAATTTTTTTTATTTGTAACTCAATTTAAAACATATTAGGTTTATAATTTTTTAATTAAAACTTAAATTATAAACTTTCTGTTTAAAAAAAACTTTCTAAATTACTTTTACAAATTTATTTAATAATAAAATATTAACTAAATTGATAATTTAATAATTTTTACTATAACTGTAACTAAACAACTAGTTTTAAAATAATATTTTATAAATTAATTTGTGTTATTAAAACTATTAATTAAATAATAATGATTTACTTTTGTTTGTAACACCAAATCCATAGCCAATTCAGACCAAAAGTCCTGTATTTTCTCATTTAGGACAGCCGTTTGATAAGAGACAGCAAAACTGTTTTGTAACGTCTGATTAGATGACCCAGGACATATCTAGTGATTAGTAGTATATATACACTAGTATTATGATAATAATTAAACATATTTATGATAATATAATTTAGGCTTTAATTTAGGTGTGTAAATTATATATGTTTATTTATTAATAATCAAAGTTTGATTGTTGTATTTGTGTGTGTTTAGCATAAATTTAATTTTTATAATTAATTTATATAATTTTAAATTATAATTAAATAAATATTTTAAATACTTTATTTATTTTAAGTATTAAAACAATTATGACATATATATTTCAAAATTCAAATGTGTCTGGTTAAACTCAATAAGTTGATTGATTGACATAAAAATATTTAACTTGCTTGCTGATAATAATAATTATTACATATATAATTTGTAAATAAATATAATTGTTTAATTCAAAGTTTTATTATTTTTTAGTTTTACATAATTATTATGTAAATAATATTAACTTAATGCTAATTAATTAGTATAAAATAGAGTTTATATAAATTATTATAAAATTAATGTAAATAATCATTTATAAGTTTAATTTTAATTAATTTTATTTATAGTTTTAGTTTAAGTCAGTATTACAAAATAATATTAAATGAACAGATGTTTTATAATAATTTTAAATTAAAAACTTTTATTTATATATAAAACTTCATTACATTTTGAGAGCAAAATAGTTTGATATAAAAACAAACAAAACTTTTTGTTGTTATTGTTATGAAGTGATTGTACTTTTAAAAACACATATAATTAATGTATTAAATGATAGACACATAACATATAATATCAATAATATTTATTTAAATATAAATAAATAACTTGATAGTCGTTAAAAGTGTTTAACTAAATAATATCAACACTTAATGAAATACAATTCAAATATTTATATCAATATTTTAATATACAGTAAAATAAAGTCCATTGAAAACTTTTATTGTTTAATAGGATCCATTCGAGACGTGCAGTAAAATTATAAATATCTGTATACCTAATTTTGTTGCTATAAGCATACAAAATAATTAAAAATTAGTAATATCGGCATATGAGTATTATTGTTGAAAATATTGAACATAAACTGTAACATAACATTGCATTTTAAATGTGTATTT